>JAPMUY010000059.1:32500-40000 GCA_026901105.3 Galaxias olidus | reverse complement strand
TGTGTGTGTGTGTGTGTGTGTGTGTGTGTGTGTGTGTTTGTGTGCGTGTGTGTAATGGGCTCACACACGTGCGACTGTTTGAGGAGGATCAATACTCTGCGTGTGGCCTTCAAGCGTGGAGGTCACATTGATTGACCGAGGTCTGTGCCTCTGTGGGTGTGTGTGTGTGTGTTCGTGCGTGCGTGCGTGCGTGCGTGCGCGCGTGCGTGTGTGTGTGCGTGCCTGTCCTGAATGTGTGTGTGTCCCCTCGTTTTAATCACCTGAACGGGCTTTGATCCCGGTCCTGATTGGCTTGGCCGGGTGTCAATCATCCTTAGAGACGTCCTCTTTTACCTTTCTCTCAGCCAGCCATTTTGGACGTCGTCTGACCCCCTTTGTCCCTCTCTAGCTGTTTCTTTTCTTTCTTCTCTTTCACCTCGACCCCAGTCGTTTATCCCTTACATTAATCCCCCGTTTCTCTTTCACTCCGCTTCAGTTTCTCCCTCCCTCCCTCTATCTTTCTTTCTCTTTGTCTGTCCTTTCGCTCCCCCGGCCACAAAGACGTTTTTTCTTTTTTATAGTGGAAACTGAGCGCGCCTTGGAGTGTGTTAAAATTCTCGGAGACTTGTAAATCTTTTTTTACTAGATTTTAACAGCTCTTCAAAACGAACTGCCGACAGTCTGCCTCTGTGCTGGATATAGAGTCCCTGCGAGCGAAATAGAAGCTGTGGGATTGTGGATGTTGTAGTGCAAGGTTAGGATTCGCTTTGAATTGGTTTTTGGCACCAGTCTGCCTTTAGTCACGTCCCACTCCTGCACCTAGTGTATTTGTGTATGTACAGTATATTTGTGCTCTGTGTGTGTGTGTGTGTGTGTGTGTGTGTGTGTGTGTGTGTGTGGTTGTGTGATCTACTGTATGTTTCACATTCATCGGAAGACATTGGATGAGTGTGTGTGTGTGAGTTGGAGAGAGAGAGAGGGGGGGGGAGAGAGGAGAGATAAATGTTTAGGCGTTTCAACCTGAGTTTTGAGAGTTGTTTGACAGATTACCGGTCAGTGTTTGCTTGAGGATTTGGTGGTAATTCACTACACTTACGTCAGTGTTTGACTGCTCCTCTGTGGTCAAGCAGCAGACACTCGTCACACACACAAATATGCACACTCTAGCACGCGCACTTCATGATGAACACATATACAAACTCAACACACACTCTCTCTCGCTCTCTCTCTCTCTCTCTCTCTCTCTCTCTCTCTCTCTCTCTCTCTCTCTCTCTCTCTCTCTCTCTCTCTCTCTCACACACACACAACCACTCGCATGGCATCACAGAGTCCCAGTTTGGATGGGTAGAGCTATCTGAGTGTGTGTGTGTGTGTGTGTGTGTATGTGTGTGTGTGTGTGTGTGTGTGTGTGTGTGTGTGTGTGTGTGTGTGTGTGTGTGTGTGTGTGTGTGTGGTGATAAGGGGGACTAATCCCTCTGTTAGCCACTGGGAACACAACCTGTCACATAACATCAGGCAGAGCGCACGAGAGGCGGCAGGGAGAGAGGGAGTGGGGGAGGAGGGCGGCAGGGAGAGAGGGAGTGGGGGAGGAGGGCGGCAGGGAGAGACGGGAGAGCAGGAGGAAGGAGAGGGGGAGAGAAAAATAAAGAAGGGGGAATTTGACACTGACGGAGATAAGAGAAGAAAGATGTAACAAATGTAGCCCGGGGGGAGAAAGGGAGAAATGGCTTCGGGGAGGGAGAGAAAGGAAGAGTAAGTGATACGGAGACGTTATGTGCAATCAGGGATGGAGCGATGGAGGGGAAGAGAGCAAAGGAAGAGGGAGAGAGGGAGACGTGCGATGAAAGAGAATGATGATGCTCTGAGCGGCGGAATAATGACCGATGGAAAACAGTGTGACAGGAAGAATGGGGGATACCCAAATTAGGAATAGAGTCGCGCGTAAAAGACATATGACCAAGTGAATAGTCAGGAAGCAGTGATCTGAGAGAGAGAGAGAGAGAGAGAGAGAGAGAGAGAGAGAGAGAGAGAGAGAGATAAAGACATGGAGAGAGAGAGAGAGAAGAGAGAGAGAGAGAGAGAGAGAGAGATGGACGAGAGAGAGAGAGAGAGAGAGAGAGAGAGAGAGAGAGAGAGAGAGAGAAATAATTTCAAGAGATCTGTCAAACATACGTGACCAAAGGCATTTCAAATCTCATATGCTTTTCTTGTGCAGAAAGGATCAGACTGGTGGGATCAGACTGGTGGCTTCCATAGATGTCTTCTTAAAGTTGTGTGGTGTGTTTGTGTACGGAGTCATCATGCCGTGTGTGTGTGTGTGTGTGTGGTTTTGGTAACTCGTCTCTGCCCCTCTCGCAGCTTGCCATGGGTGTGTTGTGTGACACAGTGTGTCTGTGTGTGTGTGTGTGTGTGTGTGTGTGGGTGTGTGACAGTGTGTGTCAGGGGGGTGCGTGCGTCTCCCAGGGCCTTGGCGAGGGACCGACAGAGGGACATCTGTGTGAGTAACTGGATCTCCACATTGAGACCCCCTCTGCCAACAGAGCAGACAGGCAAACAGCACTGTCAGCGCCACCGAGACACACACACACACATGCGCACACACACACACACACACACACACACACACACACACACACACACACACACACACACACATACACACACACACAAAGTTTGCGATAAAAGAGGGGGTGTGGGGGGGGGGGGGGGGGCTGTGCGATGTAAAACTCTATTAGGTGTGTAATTACCACATCCGAACGGCGAGTCTGACAGAGGGGACACCTGAGGGGTCCTCCAACCACACGGAGGAGAGCAGGAACCCGGAGCAGGAGAGAGAAGGAAGAGAGGGGGGATAGGAACCGAAGCGAGTAAAGAAAAGATGAGAGGGGATGGAGAGAGAAAGAGAGAGAGAGGAGAGGAAGAGGAGAAGCGGGGTAGGGGACAAGCTGAAGAGGAGAGGAATGGGAGGAAAGGAAAGAGAGGGCAGCTGCTCCGGGCGTGAATGGAGTGCGCGGGGATCGGGCCATTGTTGCGCGCTGATTAATTAGCCAACGACGGAGCTGACGAATGTGTGTGTGAGCCGACGAACAAATGTGTGTGTGTGAGCCTCTCTCCCTCTCCCCCCTCTCTTTTCGGAAGCTTCCTGTTTCCTTTTTATTAAATTTTTTTGTCGTCGTTCTGTTCGTCATGAGAAAGTGTTGACTGGATGGTACGTTAAGCGTAAGGCGCCGTTATCGGAGGCCTGAGTGATTTAGTGTGACTCTGACCAAGAGGTGTGTGTGTGTGTGTGTGTGTGTGTGTGTGTGTGTGTGTGTGTGTGTGTGTGTGTGTGTGTGTGTGTGTGTGTGTGTGTGTGTGTGTGTGTGTGAACGTCTGTAGCATGCGCGTCTTTACATTGTCTGTGTGTTTTCTTTAAATAGTGCCTGTCGGTACAGTATGTGAGTGGTTTAATGGCTGTTTGTGCTCAGGCAATAATACTTGTTGAGGTATGGAAGGCGTGGTTATTGAAGACAGTAGCCGCCCCCCCCCCCCCCCCCCCCCCCCTCATCTATTAGAGAAAACAGACCGTCAGGGACAGCAACGTGATCCTTAACGTGTTACTGTGAGCGTGTGTGTTCACAAATATGTGCCTTGACTCAGACGTGTGTGTGTTTATGTGTGTGTGTGTGTGTGTGTGTGTGTTTATGTATGTGTGTGTGTGTGTGTGTGTGTGTTTATGTATGTGAGTGTGTGTGTGTGTGTGTGTGTGTTTATGTACGTGTGTGCGCGCGCTTGCTGATGACTCTTCCGTGGCAGCACGTATGCAACTGTTACGCTTCCGTGCGAGTGACGCCGTAAGTGTTTGAGTGAGCGTGCGCACGCATCCGTTTCCGTTGATCACGTTGAGCGCGCGCGCGTGTGTGAGTGCGTCCTTCCCCTCCTTTGAGTGGCGGCGGAGCTCTCTGAACAGCCGGTGCGTGGAGGGAGACCTGCGTCGTCGAGTCAGCCGGGAGAAAGTTGTACATAGCTGGCATAGCGGCTAGCGGGGGGCGGGGGCTCTTTCCGTTCTGAGCCACGGCTAACCTTAAAAGCGGCTAATTATATTGTCGATGATTCACGGCTCGCGGCGGCCGCGCGCTAACGGTTTTTGTGACCCCGACCATTTCTTTTTTTCGAGGCTGTTGAGGTGCTTGGTTGTGAGGAAGGTGTTGGTGTTTTTGTTAGGAGGCTGAGTCATATGTTGCTGCCTTAACGTGTGTGTGTGTGTGTGTGTGTGTGTGTGTGTGTGTGTGTGTGTGTGAGAATAATGAGTCAGTTGACAGCACTGAGTGCATCTTGTAAGTTAGTTTCCTATTCATATTGTTTAGGCAAGCTCTTCCCTCCCTGCCGTTGGTTACCGTATGTGTCCTGAGGTATTTTCTGAACCCTGAAATATGACTGCGCTTTTGATAATAACTTTTTACGCCCTGATATTTGATCACATTAAAACCCAACCCCTCCACACCCACACATAGACACACACACACACACACACACACACATCCACGTACACAAACCAGGGTGCATTTTTATTTACATCAGCAGGCGTGCCTTCATTCTGACAGGTGGATGGCAGTGGGCACTGAAAATATCTGGATCACACGGACATGGCTGCTCTGGCACTCACTCCTATTCACACACACACACACACACACACACACACACACACACACACACACACACACACACACACACACACACACACACACACACACACACACACACACACACACTCAGAGCACCCGGAGGGGGAGAAACAGACGGTGGCAGACAGGGTGAGAAGCAGGGCTGAAGAAAGTTCTGTTAAACAGTGACAAAAGAGTGTAAATGCTCTGAAGGCTTGTGGCAGCTTTCCTGTTTGGAGTGTGTGTGTGTCTGACACATATTACCTTCACGTCCTTCCCTTATACCACTGGGAGAGAATTGCTCTCATGTAACACCTCTTACTTTATTTACTTTACTTTACTTGGCTTCCATTGTCGAACTTCTCACTCCTTTTCCCTCGGTTTCCTTATTATTATTATTGTAATTATTAGTATTAGTAGTAGTAGTAGTAGTAGTAGTAGTAGTAGTATTTATTTAAACAGGGTCAACTGACTGAGACGAGGTCTCTTGTGGCTGAGTCTGTACCGCCGGTTCTCTCTGTGGCACTGCGGCAGGTCACGCTCCTGTTTACTGTTTGTCGTGACGTACGCCGTTTTTACTGCGTTATTATTTTGGCGGGTATATTTCCCTAAGGTATTTTCAAGTTTGTTGGTTAGCGCTAACCAATGCATTGTCGTCAGCAGGTCTCCTGGCTAATTAGGAATCCATTTGTTGACTGGCTAATAACGAACGTTTTGGTCTGGGGGGGATTTTTTCTATATTAGTAACGATAAATGAAGGAATGGTGGTGGGATTGGCTCAGGATGCCGAACACAAATAAAAAGCGTCGATGACAAATCCCAGCGGCAAAATGCCGTGTGTCATAAAAAAGAAAAAAAATACGCCTGATATTTGCTGCCTCATAAAATCACTCCGTCATTGTGTGAGTAATACTAGACCTTCGGAATATCTCAGCTGACACTTGTAGAAACCAGAGGGCCCGCCGTTCTAGTCATAATAAAAAAAAGACATGGTGCATCATTTAATGGAGACGACCATAGCCCAGGAGCCCAGGGACATTGATTCAATATGGCTGTTTCATATTTGTTTTTTTTAGATAACACCTTTGTCTTGTGGCGCGGCCAGGTTGACTGGTTTAGGGGGGTGTGAACGTGTTTGGTTGGCCGTAAACAGCTACGCGGTGTGGCACACGCCGGCGCCCAAGCTCACCACCCATCATCCTCCCCCGGCATCGTCTCCACACTCACCCCCCATCACGGCAAAGTTTTAAAGTTTCATGAGCCAAACCTGCCGGAGCGAACCAAAACAAACAACCTGGCTTGACGTGACGAAGTCTTTTGCGTTTTTTGTTCTGCTTCCTGCCTGCGGGGGTTGTTCGGGGTTCAGTGGCGGTCTGGGTTCGGAAAGAACTCGGTTCAAGGCCCGGGGACGGCGCCACGCTCCAGAAACATGTTCCAGAGGTGCGTTTGAAAATCGACACGGCCGGTGCTCGGTGTCTCCTAGCTATTGGTAACGCTCGTTAAAGAAAGCCACAGCCCCGCCCCTCTTACACCACGGTCAGTCACGCCATCGAGATCTTTACTCTCATGCCTTTGAACACATATTTTGTAAAGTCCTACAGTGCTCACATTATTTCAAAGGTGTAGATATTTATAGATATATCTATATAGATATTTATTTGCTTCCTCCACAGCAGAAAATATCCATATCCTTCATCCCATCCCCCAGCCAGCCTTAGTCCACCGCAACAAAAAAGCATCTATGCAGTGGACATACTATAGGATAAAAAGGATCCGACCGCCCAAGCTAATTCATGCTAACGCTAAGACATCCTGCTTGTACCAACGGGTTACCCCCTGGTGACCTCTAGGGTCGTCTCCCTTCCTTTGCTCACGGTCACTGTTACCTGGGTTTCGTTGTGTTTGCAGGCGCGGTTAAAAACTTCCAGGGGGCTGCGCACGGCACTGTCTGCTGACATGGCCTACATCACATCATTGCATTACTACATTGCTAGATTACATTACATTACTACATTACTACATTACATTACATTACTACATGACTACATTACATTACATTACTACATTACATTACATTAATACATTACTACATGATTACATTACTACATTACATTACATTACATTGCTACATTGCATTACATTACTACATTACTACATTACATTACTACATAACATTACTACATTACTGCATTACATTACATTACTACATTGCATTACATTACTACATTGCATTGCATTACTACATTACTACATTACATTACTACATTACATTGCTACATTACATTGCATTACATTACATTACTACATTACTACATTACATTACTACATTACTACATTACATTACATCTTTCTTTGTGGCGCAGACCTGCTCACACTCTGCCCTTTACGGCCAGGCACTTCATCACTGAGGTGGTTTAGTATATCGTGGCACTGAGCTCCCGTCGACTGCCTGGCGGGGCAGCGTGCACACGGTCTCCAGACCAACCCCGGCGGGCACGGCCCCCCTCGGACACCCCTACCGCAGGCTCAGGTTGACCCGCGCCTCACACTGTGACCCTTGCCCCTCGCCGGTAACGAGCGCCTGCATTTTCTAAAAAGGGGGGGGGTGTCCTGAGTCTAACCTGGCAACCTTGAGGCCCCCCCCTCCGTATCGGGTTTCGTTCCTGGACGTTTTCGACCCCCGCGCCACCCAGGTCCGTCCGTGCTGGTATAAAGGGGAACCATAAGCATGACCGGCGGGGCCCCATTAATGGGGGCCTCTGTGGGGTTAGCCCCTCGCCAGCTGTCCGCCCGGCCAACCAGCCCTCAACAGAGGTAAAGTGGGAACACGTTCCAGATGCCACTGGGCAAAGCGATCCAGCACACATGCACACACACT
>JAPMUY010000059.1:22500-27500 GCA_026901105.3 Galaxias olidus | reverse complement strand
TGAGCCACAGCTGCGCTTGCTATCGTTACAGTCTGCGCAGGAAATAGCCTGGACACACACACACACACACGCGCGCAAACACACGCCCACATAGACAAACAATGGCACACACATGCACACACACACACACACATACACACACAGACATTGCTGGCTGTAGTCCTGTCAGCCGGCAACAGCTGGGCACAGCTTAAGTCATACGCAAGTGTGAAGGCATGTAGCCACTCAGTCTCATCTGCAATGACTTCTGTATGAGTGTGTGTGTGTGTGTGTGTGCGCGTGTGTTTGTGTGCGTGTGTGTGTGCGTGTGTGTGTGTGTGTGCGTGCGTGCGTGCGTAAGTGTGTGTGTGTGTGTGTGTGTGTGTGTGTGTGAGTGTGTGTGTGTGTGTGTGTGTGTGTGGGACAGTAAACCATTTGGGACGCACACTCGATGGCCCGGCCCAGACGCCAGTCAAAGCGTCACATATATTACAGCTTGTATAGGCTGCAATGAGGAAAATGCACTCTTAACATCTGGGCCTCTTAGCGGGGAGGGTCGTGAGTAGATGTTCTCTGACTGTCGCCCGCTGCTCCTGAAACAACTTCGGAACCTTCTGCCCACGGAGCTGATGTTGCACATTAGTTCCAGCAGCCCCTTACAAAACTCAATTGCGTGGCTGTGAGTTATTGCTTTCCACAAGCCTTATTGCTTGTGAGTCATTGTACTCTAGTATCGAATACAATTATGAGTTTTCAGAGCGCTTTATGTAAGCATATTTTTCCCGTGAATACGCCAATGAAGATGCCACAGAGAGATATGGTCTCCGCGCAGGAGACATTCATCTGGGAACCCTAGGAGACCATAACCTTATTGTTTGTGGAGATGACGTATAATTGTTATGCATAGGATACACACACACATACACACACACATATCTATCCCCGTCACAGCATTAGCAGGTCCAAGGAGAAGAAAAGGCGGTCAAGTGTTAAGTGCCTTGCTCGGAGGCACAGCGGCCCTGGGTGATCGGTCTCGGTACGAGGTGGTACATATACAGACTCACAAGTAAACGAACCTGCATGGACGCATACATGCGTGCACACACACACACACACACACACACACGCTCACATACACACACACACACACACACACACACACACGCACGCGCGCTCACATACACACACCTCAGGGACCTCTTATCAGGGGCCCATGGCTAGCGAGGGGGACTGAGTGGGAAAGAGGGGACGGCTCGAGTAATCCGCTGGAATAATGTTTGTGCTACGATAATTCCCTGACTACTGTGTGTGAGCCCCGGCTATCCAGTGCCAGGCATCAACGGAAACACACACACACACACACACACACACACAGGCCATTATGTTGAATAATATTTCTGGGTTATGCCTATGCGTATGAATTCATGCAGGAGCATGTTGAGAATACAAGTGCACACATAAAGTTGACATATACTTTGGTAGGGAGGCGTACCTAAGTTATACAGAAATGTGTATACAAATGGATTAATGTAAATGAGCAAATGATGCACAAATACATACATACTGTACACACACACATACATACTGTACACACACCCACACACACACATACCGGACACGCACACACACACACACACACACACACACCCTCCTGTCGTGACGCTCCACTGCCAGGTGTCTTCACACCACTGTTTATTATCCCTGTATCTGGACTCCATCGTCAAGCTGATTTCTGATTACAACATTCCACAAATTCCCTCTTTTCCCACTGTCGGAATGCTGCTGCCGCTGTGTGACACGGTTTTGTTGGAAAGTCCTCTCCTCTCCTCTCCTCTCCTCATTGCTTAACAGTCTTTGTAGTAGCTATCTTCTCTTCAGCATAGGATGTACTTCATATCTTCGAGCTTATTTACTGTATGACGTGAAACAAACACACACACACACAAGCTTGTTCTAGCAGGACAGTGTGTGGGTGGGGAGTCCCTGGTGGAGGACTTCCCTGCGCACACAAATACTGATGAACAACATGCTCTTCATTTAAATGTTGATGTGTGTGTGTGTGTGTGTGTGTGTTTCCTGTTTTGCCCGAACACAGTCAGCAGTACAGAGAGCCATAATTTGGACTACGTTATGTTCCCTGCTCCCTGTCTCAGACGGCTGGCCCGGGCAGACCTGTGGTCAGCAAGACGTCCACTCTCAGGTCCACTACTCATCCCCCCACGGATTCAGTTTTTTTTTCTGCTGCTGCTGCGGAGGCGCCACTAGGTTCTAATGGAGAACATGGTGCAGTGCACATCGGCCAGGAGCCATCACTCCTGCCATGCTCAGTGGAGTTGCAAAGTTCCTGGACAGTTCTGACCGGTGTGTGTGTGTGTGTGTGTGTGTGTGTGGTGGTGTGAATTATGAATATGAAAATCCATAGGAGCTCCTCTGTACATAACCATGCGCGTAACCATCGGAAGCTACTGACGTTGCGTAACGTGCCGTTTCCAAAATCCAGAACGGAGAGCACTCGCGAACACATACAGGTGAGCGTACACCGGATAGATGACCCTGCCTTTTTTCACTGGAACCAGAGCTGCCCATGACCGATCTCACTCAATCCGGAGGAGTTCACGTGCCCGTCCCTCTGTCCAGAGGGCAATGCGATGAGGCTGTCGTCAAAGCAGTTGGTGGCGGTGATGTCTCCCCTTCCTTGCTCTTGCGAGGTGCACTTTGACAGAAGCACAGGGACACCCCCACCCCCCCCTCCACCCCCACCCCGAAGCCTCCGCCTTCATTTCCTGGGTGTCCGTGTCAGCAGGCCTCCGTCGTTCCCTTTCGTCTTCTCTTACCCAATTTGACTGTGCACCCTCCCCCCCGCTAAAGGGCCTCTAGTTCTCCCAGCTCACACACAGGGGAAATACATATTGGGTTTCATACAGAAATGCTAGCTGGCCTAACAAGTCAGTAAAGGTGTTAATAGTGGGAATGTGTTTGTGTGTGTGTGTGTGTGTGTGTGTGTGTGTGTGTGTGTGAGGGTGTGTGTGCCTGAGTCTATGGGCATGGCGTGTATGGACCTATAGTAAGTGGATGTTGGGCCATGTGTGTGTGTGGGTGCCTGTGGATATCTGAGGTCTTCTCCCAGTGCCCTCTTTGTGTGTCCCAGAGGCTAATGGAATAAGGTGAGCACAGCTCATTGTCACTACCCAGCCCCCCCCCCCCCCCCCATATAGCCGGCCATCTATACAACACTATATACCCAGCTTACATGAAAACCCCGCTCTGCATTTCAAATGTCTATGTTGGTCGATTTGACCGGGTTTTGGGTCCAATTAACGGGGGCTGTATATTGTTTTCATTCAGTCATATTTAGCGTTGCTGTATATTTGCCGTGCGTAATGATGTGGAGGAATACAGAGCCACCACTCAGAGACAGACCGGAGGAACGTAGATAACAAGAGTTTAGACAGTCAGGACAGAGTTTATTGGAAAATTGATAACGCCCCCGTGTTTGCTTTGGCCTGTGGCTACTAGGGAGTAAGGGAGGAAGGGAGAGAGAGAGAGAGAGAGAGAGAGAGAGCAAGTAAGAGAGGGAGAGAGGTAGCGAGTAAGAGAGGGGGAGAGGGAGTGAAAGAGAGCGGGGGAGTGAGAGCCAGAGCGAGAGAGAGAGCGAGAAAGGAGGGCGACTTCGAGGGAGTGAGAGAGAGAAAGAAAGCAAGAGACCGGGAGGGAGGGAGAGAGAGAGAGAGGGAGGGAGAGAGAGAGATAGGAAGGGAGAGATATATATATACGTATATACAGTATATATACTGTAGAGAGAGAGAGAGAGAGAGGGAGAGGGTGTTTCGGTTCAGTTGGCGGAGGAGTTCTTCAGTTGGGTCAGTAGGTTCAGTGTCACTCCAACATGTAGTCTGATTCTGAGTCAGCTTCAGACTCAGCGGCCAATCATCTGCAGTCATCATGACATCACACTGTACAGCGCTCTGTAAGTTAGAGTTAGACACTTGGAAGGAAACACAGACCCACTTCCTGTGTCCAGCATTGTGTCTGCATGTGGGTCTATCGGTGGGATTGCGTTTGTGTACATGTTTGTGTGTGTGTGTGTGTGTGTGTGTGTGTGTGTGTGTGTGTGTGTGTGTGTTGCCGCAGGCTCTGTCTGACGCACGCACGGCATGTTTGTGTGGAACAGGAGTCCTGGGAAAGGCTTGGTCCAGAGTGTGGTGCTGATGAGCGTCGGCAGTGTGTTGCACATCTGTGCGAGTGTCTGCGTACGTGTGAGATCAGACCAGGAACTCAGTCAGCACATAGCTTTACTACAACTGTCTGTCTATTGCTAGTTACCGTAAGACATAGTGTGAGACTTAACTATCTCCAAGTACCCGTCTACAGGCCACGGTGTCCGCTGACCCTTGGCCATTGACCTTTGACCCGACCAATAGGACATGTGGATGTACACGAAGAAGAAAATCGATGAGACCCACAATGCTGTCCTCTTCCCCTATGCTGTGGTTTGTATTACTGTAACGACTATGTTGCTTTTGGACCAAGAACAAGTCAGTGGACAAGAGACTTGCACCTGTGGTGTACATATGAATCATACAGCGAGCACACTGTGATTTGTGGAGTTATTATTATAGTGGAGTGTGTGTGTGTGTGTGTGTGTGTGTGTGTGTGTGTGTGTGTGTGTGTGTGTGTGTGTGTGTGTGTGTGTGTGTGTGTGTGTGAAATAGGCAGCTCCAAAAACCACCGGTCACTTCCACCACGCTCCCTCCGTATCATGGAACTTTGGCTGGCGGCCCTAGTGCCACGTTCTGCTCTGAGGCATGCCTAGAGGCTTCTTCCTGCTCTCTGCGCACTCCTTTCTCACACGTTCTCTCCATCCCTCTGTCCATGCCTCTTTTTAATCCCTCTATATGCGCCTCTCCCTCTAGGACCAACATTTAAAAAAAAAAATTTTTTAAGGCAGCACAAAAAAGAAAGACAAATCCTGTATTGTATGGCATATTAGCAACACACAGCTATTGACTATTTAATTACTG
>JAPMUY010000059.1:0-10000 GCA_026901105.3 Galaxias olidus | reverse complement strand
CGTGTCTTTCTGCTCTCCAAGGCAATGCACGACGTGTTTTCCTCATTTATGTGTGTTTTGTGCGAGAGCGTTTGCGGGTGTGTGTGTGCGTGCGTGCGTGTGTGCGTGTGCGTGTGTGTGCGTAAGGAGTCTGTACCATGTCTGCACCATGACAAGCTTTTTCCATTGGGATGGTATTTATATAACTCATCAAACACCAGTCTGGGGCTGCAGGCAGAGAGAGAGAGAGAGAGACAGAGAGAGACAGAGAGAGAGAGAGTCACGAGAAAGTCAGGAAGATTTGTGACTTTAATTATGATCGTACGTTATTGTTTCTAGAGTGCAGTGCTTCTTTGGCAACATTGGGGCGCCCCATGTTGTGCCAAAGTGGCTTTTTAGGCGTTCGGATGGGCCAGACACATACGTTTACACAAACACACGCTTCAGCGATAAACGCCCCACCAACGCAAACATACACCGGCAAATGCAAAAACACACACTCTCACACTTCATCAACGGGCACTTTTACAGTTTTGGTTACGAACCTGACCAATCTCCACTTTTGCTTCCCTCCCCTCCCCCTCTCTAACCCTCCCTGCTTGAAGTCGTGGTGTTTACTGTTGCTGTTAATTCCCCTGGCGTGCCTCTGTTGTGGCCCAATGCAATTACACAGGCGCTTTTGAAATCACAATTAGGCTTTTCGTACGTGTTTGTGTTTACGGCCCCAATTGACGGGCCTAATTGGGGGCTCCTTAGGAGTGGCGTGCGTAAAGAGGGGCGAGGAGGAGGGGGGGGGGGGGGAGTTCAGACGGCGGGGTGGTAACTGTGTGCCTGGTGGTAGGTAGCAAATTGTTGGGGTTGGAAACAGACTTGTGAGGGACTTCACAGGCCCTAAACCGAGCGGGCCCGGCGAGAATTAAACGTAGAGGCGTGGTCGGAAACCTGCTGACTGGGTATACTGCGTTCAGTGCCTGAACTCGGGGAAACGAGGCGACAGGGTTTTAATTGGGTTTGTGTGTGTTTATGTGTGTGTGTGTGTGTGTGTGTGTGTGTGTGCGTCCATGGTATGATGTCGTTTTAACAAATCTTTTTCTAGTGAATGAATCAGTTGCTGGCGACTAACTGTCACCACCGCATGGATGAATGGGTCAAATAATGTTCTTCTTCTGCTGAATCCTCACAGTCCATTTTTAACCTTTCTGCAATTGGACGTACATAATGTGCTTTAATTTCCAATGAAGGGGGGAGTGGGGGCGTCCTTTCTTCCTTCCCATTCCTCCATCATATTAACCCCTTCCTCCACTATCTCTCCCTCTCTCCTTCCTTCCATTGCTTCATCCGTCCCCGCGCTCTAGTAAGGGTCGTAGAAATAGGAGGCTCTTCAGAAGGTATACCGCTCGGACCTTTAGGAGGTACCCATCTCCCAGCATCCTCCCTGCTCCCCAGTCACATGACCTCTGTGAATGCCAACTAACTGCGCTTTTTTGGGAGCATGGAGCGGGATTAGAGAATTCCCACGTCCTACCTTCAGCTCTCTCTCTCTCTCTCAAGTTCCTCTTGGAATTTCTATGCTGCTTGTTGCTTGCTGGTTCTGATCCGCACTACAAACTAAGATGGGCCCTTAAGGGCAGCACATTAGCTAAACCCCTTTGCAACAGTTCTAGTTCAGGTTTCTATCAAATGCATGATATTGCAACCAAATATTATTATCTGATGTATTTCTAAACCCTGAGTCTGCATGGAGCAACTGTGTAATAATATTACACCCATTTCCTAAATCGTGCACTTTCCTGCATCCAGTTCTCCTACTACCAAGGCAGGCCAGGTCACACTTTTAGGCACTTACAAAATAAAATAAATGAATTTGAACGATTTTTTTTTCTTAACATGAATTACCTGTTCAGGACATTCCACTGGAACGTTTTGCATGCTGCCATGCCATATCTCCCTGCTTGCTTAGCTGCATCGCATGCTGGTCCGTGTGCCATGGCATCGCAGCATATAGGAAGTGATTGAAGTGGTCCCGGCTCTTCTGCATCGTCCCTTTCCCGTCCTGGAACTCCGGCAAGTAGCTAAGGCACCATAAAACGTACGTGCAGCGGCAGGGAGACGTGCCAGTCACTTCCTCGTGCATCCAGGAAGTTGTCTTGTCCGGCTCACCGGAGTGGGCTAATGTGAAACGTCTGGAGTCAGGGGATGAGCGGGCAGCGCGTAGAGGCTGGATTCTAACTCAGGGCCTCGGCTTTAGCATGTGACAGGATAGTGTGTGGGTTGACGACGTCTGCCCTCGGCACATTTCTCCGTCCCCGAGAGGAAATAGAAGTTGACAGCCTCATTCTCTCTCTCTCTCTCTCTCTCTCTCTCTCTCTCTCTTTCTTTCGCCCTCTCGTCCCCTTTCCCCCATCTCTCCTTTCTACCTCTTTATTTTTTTTGGTCTCTCGCTCTCGTCGCTGTCCCAATCTCCCTGCCTCTTCTTTCCCCTCTCTTTCTCTCTCTCTCCTTCTTTCCCTTTCTCTCTCTCTCTCTCTCTCTCTCTCTCTCTCTCTCTTCCCCTCTTTGCCTCTCTCTCTCTCTCTCTCACTCTCTATCTCTCTCTCTCTCTCCCTCTCTCTCTCTCCCTCTCTCTCTCCAGTCAGAAGTTGAGCTTTAAGGAGCGCGTGCGCATGGCCAGCCCGCGCGGCCAGAGCATGAAGACCCGGCAGACGTCGGTCGGCGACCGCCGCTGTTCCCCTGGCAACGAGGGCGCGGGGGCCGAGGCGCTGGCCAGCCCCGTCAAGGTCCAGAAGAGTTGGAGCTTCAACGACCGCACGCGCTTCAGACCCTCGCTGCGACTCAAGAGCCAGGCCCGCTCCAACCCCGAGGGTGAGAGGGTTGCCCGAGAAGTGTGTGTGTCCGCGCGCGTGTGTGCGCGTGCGTGTGTGTGTGTACGGAAGGGAGAAAGGGATGAAACACGGGCGTGTCCCATGTTGAGCAGAGAGGCTGGACTGCTGGTTGAGTCTGTGTGTGTGTGTGTGTGTGTGTGTGTGTGTGTGTGTGTGTGTGTGTGTGTGTGTGTGTGTGTGAGAGAGAGAGCGAGAGAGATTACAGTGGAAAGACGAACAAGGAGGCATCCGAACGCCTTGCAAGCCTGCTGGTGTGATTCAACAGAAAATGCTACGTAGAGTATTATTTTACAGTGTCTGACCCTTAAAATCGAGCGTACAATCGAGTATATATAGTGGAAAAGTGTGAGGCATTTGAAACCCTCTCATTTTCTTCTCTCTGCCTTTCTCTTTATTTATGTGTCCCCCTCAGTACCGACCGCATTGAGGATGCGCGTCTCGTCCCTCGTGCACAGCTGAGCTGGCAACTCTCCACCCATTCCTTAGAATCCATTGTGGGGGGAACATAAATTCTCACTCCATAAATGCCAGAAAAGTAGCAGTGTTAAAAGTTTCTCCAGAGGCAAACGTGAAGAATGGTGGGACGGACTGTGTTTTAAGACTGGAAACGATTTAGATGGCCTATTTCGACCTCCCTCTCTCTCTCTCTCCCTCTCCTCCCTCCCGCCCCCGCCCCCGCCCCCTCTCCCCCTCTCTCAGGGGACTCGGCCCTGGCTAACGAGGACGGCTTCGACGAGCGGGGGTGTCACTGTGATGTCACTGTGGAGGACCTGTCCACGGCGCTGAAGGCTGTCATCCGAGCTGTCAGGTGAGGGGAGCCGTGGCTCTAGCCGGCGGACCCGCGGCCCCAGAGCGCAGGCCACTCGCTCGGGCCGCCGCCGTAATTGCGACTTAAGCCGCTGAGACGTCTTCCCCCGGACTTTGCCTCGTCTCCCAAGGCTCGCGCGTTAAGAAACACATCCCCTCCGTCACCCCTCCATCCCTTGCCCATGGGCGGTCCGTTTCTAGCTACACAGTTATTCCCACACAGCAAATTTTGGATATGTTACTGCCACTTATGGGGTGTGTGTGTGTGTGTGTGTGTGTGTGTGTGTGTGTGTGTGTGTGTGTGTGTGTGTGTGTGTTCTGTGTCTCTCCCTCTGTCTGTCGTTTCTGCCTGTTAGTCCAGTGAGGGGTCTGACAGGACAACAGTGTGTGTGTTTTGTTTTTCAGCTCACCTCAGATCTGGCACACTACTGTGCATGTCCGTGTGTGTGTGTGTGTGTGTGTGTGTGTGTGTGTGTGTGTGTGTGTGTGTGTGTGTGTGTGTGTGTGTGTGTGTGTTGTGTCTGTGTCTCTCCCTCTGTTTGTCGTTTCTGCCTGTTAGTCCAGTGAGGGGTCTGACAGGACAACAGTGTGTGTGTTTTGTTTTTCAGCTCACCTCAGATCTGGCACACTACTGTGCATGTCCGTGTGTGTGTGTGTGTGTGTGTGTGTGTGTGTGTGTGTGTGTGTGTGTGTGTGTGTGTGTGTGTGTGTGTGAGCACAGCTCTGTCTCCGTCCCTCTCCCTCCTTATTGTTTGCCATTCCCAACCTCCCTCTTTCCTCTACTCCTCTTACTTTATTTGTTTTGCCCCTCTCCTCCTCTCTGTCTTCCTTCTTTAATAACGATTCAATGTCAATACACTTCACAATGCCATCTCTCAATCTTTCTCTCTCTCTCTCTCTCTCTCTCTCTCTCTCTCTCTCTCTCTCTCTCTCTCTCTCTCTCTCTCTTGCCCACGGCGTGTTTTTTTCTCTCATTCGACAAACATTTCTTCCCCACATACCGGGCGCTGCCCTGGCTGGAGTGAAAGTGTTGCTGTTGAGCCACGGCTAAACACCGGCTAGCTGGAGTGGACTCTTTGGGTTCAGTTCTGGTCCGTGCGTGCGGCCTGTCTTTGTGTCCACCACCTTCTGTTCATCCTCTCTCTTATAATACATCTTCTCTAACCCTTTCTACCTTTCATTTTTCTTTCTTTCTTTTTTTCTTTCTTTCTTTCTTTCTTTCTTTCTTTCTTTCTGTCTTTCTTTGCTTCTATCTTTCTTTTCTTCTTTCTTAATTTCTTTCTTTCTTTCTTTGCTTCGATCTTTCTTTACTTCTTTCATAGTTTTATTCTTTCTTTCTTTCTTTCTTTCTTTCTTTCTTTCTTTCTTTCTTTCTTTCTTTCTTTCTTTCTTTCTAGGTCTATTCAGATCTTCCCTTAGCCCCCTTACCTCTGCCACTTACCCTAACCCCTATTAAACCCTCTCCAAACCCTAGGGGGCCGTTGCCCCAGAGCACCCGCACCCCTCCCTTTCTCTCTCCCCACCTAGACTGCTGGGAAGACAGGGAGTGCCCCTCACTTTCCCAGGGTGTCGGGTTAGAGTCCCGGTCAGCATTGTTTTTCCAGCAGCTCATCTGTCGCTGCAGCCTCCACATAGCCACTGACGAAAACGAGCAGCTGGAGCCCGGCGCAAGCCATTAGGGGCCCACAATGAACCCCCCCTGCTTAGATCTGCTTACCCGTATCAATATTATTCACTCAGTGGTACTGCTCTGTTTCTGAAATCAAGTTGGAGAGCGCTTTTGATTTCCAGCGCGCTTTTGTTTCATAATTCGGGACTAGACTGTGGGATCGACATCCTTAGGTATTTGTTCGCTCCTCACGTGGCTGTATGCTTCCCTCTAGTGGTGAATAACAGACATTACAAGCAAGATCGTTCTCACTTAGCTCTGCTAAACACCCTTCCAACCAAAACCAGACACCTCCCCAAGCCGCTTTTACAAGAGGTAACACTTTAAGATCAAGACTATCAAGAAACCAAAACATTAGAAAATTTTTAAACAAACATATTTAGACAAAAGATGATTATGATCCCCTTGTAAAGAGTGATTTTGCACAGCCTACGATATCGTCTGCTGCGTTTCACTGTCAATGGGATAAAAACCCGTTACGCGTTTGCATGCGTCCGTGCCTTGCAGGATCATGAAGTTCCACGTGGCCAAGAAGAAGTTCAAGGAGACCCTGCGGCCGTACGACGTGAAGGACGTCATAGAGCAGTACTCCGCTGGACACCTGGACATGCTGTGTCGCATCAAGAGTCTGCAGACCAGGTGAGAACATGGCTCTCCCAACGCAAACGCCTCACCCTTTTTACATTTCGCGACGGTTTACGTAGAAACGTTGAACGGCGACCGTCAGACATGACATACAATGCACGCCGATACGTTAACGTGTCGATATGAATCTTACTGAATTTGTGTTTAGGCCAATCATGTCGCCTGTTAATAGCCTGACCAAGATGTAATAGAAGGCTTTGTTTTTTGAATGACAGTAAATTAAGAAAAATCCAAGTAAAATACAATCAGAAAGGTTTTAAAGGATGATTGAAAAGTTGGATGGGTACTTTGTTTTGCCCTTAACTAGCAGCAATAAATAAAATCATCCTTTTTCCCCGTTAATCACATACGTTGAGACGTAGTGTTTGTCTCTGGAGTGTGTGTCTTTCATTGCAAGTGTGTGTGTGTGTGTGTGTGTGTGTGTGTGTGTCCTCTCCCACCCAGACTGGACACCATAGTAGGTCCCCCGCGGGGTCTCAGCAGCCGACTCAAGACCTTTTCCTCCCCGTCCCTCCACTTGTATTACAGTCAGTCCCGGAGGAAGGACTCTCCCACTGGGTTAGAGAGCCCTAGCACGCACCCTCCTCCTCCGACCACTTCTCCCTTACTACCATAGTGGATACATCCCCTTCCTCTCTAACTAACTCGTTATAAACACATCTACAAAAGGGCATTTGTTGTCTTATGAATGGAGACATTTGGAGTTGGATTGATTCCTTTTTTTATGCATTCGGCCTTTCCGAATTTTATGATTTTGCTGTAGTGATACGTTCATGTAGATTTAGAATTGTTTTTTTAGGATTGTTTGTTGCCAGTCTGTGAGGTTGTATGATTTTGCTGAAGTGAGACATTAATGTAGATCTGTAATTGTTTTGGGATTGCTTGTTGCAAGAGTTTTTTTTTACTGCTAACCCCTTTTTGAGATGTACTTTCACAGGATTGAATTTGCATGGTAGAACTAACCAGTCTTCACTTTTAGAGGCAAAATGTTAGTGCTAACCTGTCTTGGGAAGACAGGCTAACAGTAATAATGAACCCACTCTACGTCCATTATTTAAATGTGTGTGTACTGTATGTCCCTGTTTGTATGCGTTTGTGTGTGGGTCAGTGTGTGTGTGTGTGTGTGTGTGTGTGTGTCTGTGTGTCTGGGTCTATCAGAGTGAGTGTGTGTGTGTGTGTGTGTGTGTGTGTCTGTGTGTGCGTGTCTCTCTGTGTGTGCATATATCAGAGAGTGAATGTGTGTCTCTACGTGTGTGTGTGTGTGTGTGTGTGTGTGTGTGTGTGTGTGTGTGTGTGTGTGTGTGTGGTATCTGACGCCCATGTCTCTCCCACCAGGCTTGCCAGTGGACTGGGCCCTGGCCCTAACTTGAGCAGCAAGCCCAGGAACATGTCTTCCCCGGCGCTGCATTCATATTACAGCCAGACCCGGAAGAAACCCTCTGGCCTAGGGTTAGGCAACCCGGCCCTATGCCGCCCGCCTGTGCCTCTCCTTCAAACATAATCAAACATACCTTTCATTAATATTATAGTGAAGATCAACCCCTCTTCTAATCAAACAAAAACACATTTCAGCACCTCCATTACCTAAAAAATTAGACTCTTGGTCAGTGTTGTGAACGAGAAGTCCTTTGGTTTACAATCTTTAGGATGTGTCGTAGTTGTAATCTTTCCCCAACCCTTGTAAAAAGTAGATAGGATGGCTTTAAGTGTACTAGCATTTCTTGCATGGATACTATACAGGAAATGGAATGTTGTTGTGTTTGACTAATAAAACTCATACGAAACCTAAATACCATTGTTCTGTGTGTAGGAAACCAGGTTGTAGACCCTACCACCGTAGAAAAAAATCGACCGTATCTTTTTGATCTTTATTTTGATTGTTTGTCTTTAACCATAGTCTGTAGTGTGTACGTGTGTGTTAACCCTAACATGACACATTGTGCTTCATAGTGGTAGGACTGTTGCCTGCTTTGGAGTGGCCTTGGGTTGATAACTTGACAAGATAAGCCATACTTCAAAGGGACATCATTAACACCCATGTCTTTCTCTCTCTCTCTCTTTGTGTTTGTGTGTGTGCGTGTGCGCGCGTGTGCGTGTGTGCTTTCTAGAGTGGACCAAATTCTAGGGAAAGGCCAGATCCCAGTAGACAAGAAAGCCAGAGAGAAGCTGCACTCTGATGGAGACCCGCTGGACGACTTGAGCATGCTGGGCCGCGTGTGCAAGGTGGAGAGACAGGTGTGGTCCTCTTTTTTTTAAATTTGAAGTTTTTTTTCAATTTCAGTGCTTTATTGGCATAACTGTACAAACAAATACAATATTGCCAAAGCAGTTGACAAAAGGATAATACAAGTGCAATTTTGATTCATTTACATTGATCATTGTGAGAAACAGGTAATTTGAATATAATGTAATAATTACAAATGTATATAAAAAGTTTCATATTGAGGTACTGTACTTAATTAAGTGCAGTGTGTTTGTGTGCCTGTGAGTGTGAGTGTGCACAATGGGTGCAATGGATGTGTGGGTGTAAAACAAGCCCATTCTGCTTGACTTCTGTTTCCCTGTTTGTGTTGCATGTAAAGTATAATGTGTCTGTTTTGTGATCGTTTATTATGGCGTTTATTTAGTGCCAAAACTCGCGAGCGCACAGAATGGTATTTGCGAGCAGAAAACCTTCCTCGCGAGGGAGCATTTCTGATCTGCGAGCGCACGGAACAGTATCCGGGAGCGGAAAAAGCGTCCAAGCGCTCTCTCGACCCTCCCTACCGCTCGCAACTGGTCAACACTCGCTCGCTTGTCATCGAGCACTCGCTCAATAACCCTGCGCGCTCGCAATTGCTCAATCCTTGCTCGCTAGTCAAGTTGACTTTTGGCACTTCGGTATGGAGGTATATTTCTATCAAAATTATTGCAAATGCACAGACTCTGATTTACGAATATAGATTACAATTTGTAAAAACAAAACACGATCTACAAATAGATTTGGAATCTACAAACAACCTCGGCATGATCCACAAATATAAAACATGATCCACAAATACATTTGCGATGCACAAACACATGGCCGCCGCCGTCAGTATTGCCATGGCAATACTACTTCTCAAACAAGTATTGCCTGGCAATACTACTTTTTCGCAGACCATATAGCGTTTATTTAATGTAGAAGACCTCAGCAACCTTCAACAAAAATCTAATTGTATGTAATGAATAATCCGATTGCATCTGCTGCTACATATGAACACATTCAAAGTTTATCAATGGAGAAGATGCGGCTGTGGTGCTATTTGTTTTAATTGTTGCATTGTTCCTCTACTAGTCTCCAGCCAGGCCGCTACTACCAGAGACAGCGGGAAACAGCTCGGGCGGTCGTGACCGATGCTCAAGCTAGACTTCACATGTTATTATTCTACACAGACTGTAAAACAAATCTTAAAATTTACTGTGAATTTTTTTACAGTGTATTTTATAAGATGTTGCTTAGGAAACACAACAGTAATACATTAAAGCTAAATGTTGTTAAATGTTAAATGTTATAAAAACTCGTGAATAATCACATCCATCTATTTGTAAAGCACTTGTCAATATTAATGTAGAGCCGTGGCTAGCATTGAGGACACCGAGGTCATGTCCTCGATATTTTTTCTTGTATTTTTTTCTTTTCTCCCCATACAATTTGCGCTGTTACACGCGAGCTCTAGCGGGCTCATTTAAGATAGCGCGACTATACTATTGTCATCACATGAAACTACACAACCGGAGGAATACATTGGTATCAGGCTTGTTAGACTAGCTTGTTGGCAAGCGGGCTAAATATTGCTCTGGTTAGGTTACATTTTGGCGAGAGAAAATGTAAGTTAGAAGGCTAACTCAGTAAGCTAGCCAACACTAGTGTTTACTTTCGTCACTGGGATAGCGGTTGCAAGATAGGAGATAAAAAGAGAAGAAGGCGAGTGAGAGGACGAATAGAGAGAGCTGGTATTGGTGACAGTGTTTCCACTTTGGCAGTACCTGCTCTTTA
>JAPMUY010000058.1:2500-13875 GCA_026901105.3 Galaxias olidus | reverse complement strand
TCAATTGTTAACACCTCAATTTACAGATCTCTGTGGGTTTTACCATAGAAACAACTCAATTAAGATGTCAGGCACGCATCAATCAATAGTTAGGGACCAAAGGACTGTCACCAATGCTATTCCATCAGGCGTCAGCTGCGGCGAACTCCTATTTTGGAAATAAAGAGGAATCACTGCATGCACCGAGAGAAGACGAACCACCTCAAACGGACACAAACCAAATCTCAGGTTAGAAAAATACATGCAAGCTCCTTCCTTTTACTTATATTTGTTTCACCTTATTTCCATATCTCCCAGGAGTCTCCAAACTTTAGCACCGTAGCTGAATGGGAAAATACTCATTCAAAAAGGCCAAACTGATAAAGAAAACTCCGCTAGGCATGGAAAAAGGTAAATCATGCAGAATAGTAAGCAATTTATTTGAGGTCAATGCAGACCAACGGTAGTTTTGCTATACAAAACTATACACAACTCCCTGCTATGCAGTACCTGCTCTGTTTGGGATTGTTGTAATATTAGGAGGAGGAGTAGGAGGCAGCCTACACGTTTTCGTCACAGAGCATCCTACCAAGTAACTCAGACAAATATAATCCCCAAAAGCTCTGGCGACGTAACTTGACCCATAGGTCATAGTGACTTGTATGTCAAAGTGTATTGTATAATATTTTAAGTACTCAAATTAGGATCTAAACATGAAACATGAAAAGGTGTCCTACTTACTGTCTTTAATCTTTTTTTTAAAGACTGTGGTTTCACCAAAGCTCCCGTCTCCATATCATGACCCAAATGATACCTTTGACATTGACGTGAACACTCCAGTGGGACAACAGACTGACCGAGCATGTGAGTATTTCCCTTAGACCAAAAAGATTTACTTCCTCATCATGGCTGTGACAATATCTCTCTCTCTATATATAATATGTAATCCTCTGTAGTTTGGTAAATTAAAACAAAAAGCTCAAACATAAACGTTTGTCGATTTGCTAACATTCATTTTAAATCTCTGTAAATAAATGTATGTAAAAAATATATACAGTAGTAGATAAGTCTATGAAGTTTGCTAGAAACAAAAGTCTTTCTGACTCCCACTCCACAGTTTCCCACTCCACTCTCCTCCGCTACGAGACATCTGACACACCCAACATCAGCCGGAGCCAGGGCCACCGTTCAGGAGCCGCATCAGCTCTGCCACTGGTGAGAGCTTTAGTTCAAATGAAACATCTAAAAAAAGATCCAGCTCTGCCACTGGTGAGAGCTTTGGTTCAAATGAAACATCTAAAAAAAGATCCAGCTCTGCCACTGGTGAGAGCTTTGGTTCAAATGAAACATCTAAAAAAAGATCCAGCTCTGCCACTGGTGAGAGCTTTAGTTCAAATGAAACATCTAAAGAAAGATCCATCCAGCAAATGAAACATCTCCAAAAGGGCTCTGCCACTGGTGAGAGCTTTAGTTCAAATGAAACATCTCCAAAAAGAAATGAAACATCTAAAAAGATCCAGCTCTGCCACTGGTGAGAGCTTTAGTTCAAATGAAACATCTAAAGAAGATCCAGCTCTGCCACTGGTCAGAGCTTTAGTCAAATGAAACATCTCCAAAAAAGATCCAGTTCTCTGCCACTGGTGAAAGCTTTAGCTCAAGTGAAACGTAATTAAGTAGTCTATTAAAAAGATTCCACTTATAAAAAGCTCTGCCCTGCAGTTTCAATCAAAATAAAATGTTGGATTAAACTGATTCAGCAGCCTTGGGACAAGCCCTTTTTTATTCTTTCGGGGTATCTTGAAAGGTTTCCCTCATGGTTTGTGGTTTTCTGTGTCCTGTTACAGTTTGTGCTGCCAGTGTGATGAGTGAGGACCCCCTTTCAGTGGTCAGAGAAATGGTCGGCTACCAGTTGACCTCCGGCGACCTTCTGTTCCTACAGACAGCCAAGCACGAACAGCAAAGAAGAAAACTGCAGGTAGAGAAAAAGGGCAATGTATTGTTAGATTAATATTGGATTTATCTGTATGCCAACTGTAACAGGAAACATTAATACAACTCCCATTAATACATTTCTTGTAACGACACTTCCTGTATGTGTGGAATTTAACCTGCTACTATTACCCAGATACTACAGTACCAGAGATGATACAGATTATGATAAGGCTGCATAATGGGAAGTGTTTGGGTACTGACCCAATCTACTCAGCCTTTTTCCCACTTCTCATTTCAATAGTGAAAATAATATACATAATGCTGCTTGTTTAAATGCTGCTTAATTTTAAGTAGTGCTGTCTTCCACTAATGTTTTTTTTGTGTCCCAGGAGGAGTTGCAGGAGGCACAAAGTCAGTTGAAGAAGGAGCAGCTGGCCCTCGCCTCCTCAAAGAACTCCAGGCCCACCGTGCCAAGGTTACAAAGTTCCCTTTCCTGTTGTATGGCTTCCAAACAATATGAACACGCGCCTGTTCAATTCAACCTGGCACTCTGGTTTATTTGGTTGATGAAAACAAATCCTACAAAGTGGAATAATATCAATAAGATGTCTAGCAACAATGTAATTTAATGTAATGAATCACAGAATGTGTTTTCTTAACCCTGAATCATCATCCAAGATGTTCTTTCCTTATATTTCCATTTATCATTTTGCGTGGAAAAAGAGCGTCGCGTCGGACATTCTCAACCTCCGAGGGGGACCGTATTCTGGGGTGAAGATGGGTGTAGACCACTGCAGTGAGGCGGTCCAGGCCACCACAAACCTGGAAGATGTAGAGGAAGGGGTGGCTGAGCGAGAGGAAGGGCAGTGATTTGGTTGCATAAGCAATTAACCTAATTGAGCTCTAATGCTGCTAGCTTTTAGTTAATCGTTCTGGGTAATTGGTGAATCTCTATCCTGGGAAATAATGTAAATGGGGTGCTATAATAGATAAAAGACATTAATGGCGAGTGGTCTTGGTTTGTTCGTTTAGGAAGCCGATCTCTTCGGCTCACCTGTGGGGTGAAGAGGAGGGTCAGAGCAAAACAGTAATGACAGAAACGTCTTTTCAATTGACCTTAAATGTTAATTTACATTAAATTACCTTAAGTGTTAATTTGCATGGACTAGAGTTTCAACTTCTCGTCTTTTCCCCTTTTTTTAGATGAAGATAAAGGAGCTGATGAGCAGTATAAGCGACCTGACTAGCAAACTAACAGAAGCCACGGTAAAAGAGGAATTTCATTTAGGTCTGACTGTAGACAGATTTATGAATCATCATGCTTACATTACGGTCATTAGCAGACGCTTTTATGCAAAGCGATTTACAACGAGATTACAGGGGCAGTGCCCCTGGAGCAGTTTAGGTTTATGTGCCTTCCAAGGGCATACAAGTGGTGGTGTTCCCAGGTGGGCTTGAACTCATGAGTACATCGCTGTACTCGACAGGAAACGAACGAAACCAGTGACACAGCGGGGGCCGCGTTACAAGAAACAGGAAATGAAAAACTGCCACCACAGGCTAACGTGCCGGTCATCCGAAGCACCAGAAGCACTCGGAGGAAGGCTCTGGCGGACATAAAGACGGCGGAAAATAAGGACGAACCGGAGGTGGTTACACAGCCTGCGTCCCGGGTGACTGCAACCAGGCGGCAGCGGAAAAACAACAACACTGTGCGTCAGAAAGACAACAAAAACAACAACAACAACAACAGCGAAGACTCCAAAGAGGCCCCGCAGGTCAAGACAAAAAAGACGAAAGTTCCTGAAGTCCCGAAACTTGCTGTGAAAGGTCACCACGGCGAGCCTAAGGAAGGGTTAAAAGTCGCTGGTCAGGTCACAGCCACTGCTAAACCGCCCAACCCCAGAACCACTAGGACCAGGCAAACCAAAGCGGCCAAAACATCGGAGAAAACAGTGGATGTCAAGTCCGGAGAGGGTCTTCGGCGATCCAAAAGAATAGCTCAGGCAAAGGGTATGTAGGTGTTTGTAATAAAATACGTGGAATAGTTTGAACTGACCAGAGGACGCAGAACAACTGCTGTGACACCATAGGAAGCGAAATGTGACATGGCATTGTTCTGACCAGCACTAGTCACGGGCCACAGCCAATTAGGTTTTTATACATGTGCATGATCAAACTGTGAAGATGCATATTTATTTTAGATTTTTCATAAACTTTCATAGGACCACATAAATTTTTTTAAACTATTAATCTCTTTAGTGTAATTCATGTAAATTAACAATAAATGATTGCATTTCAATTAAGCTATGATCTCTTTCAGTATTTATAAACATTTTATAAATATTATATACTTAATGAAACACTTACTTCATCCACAAAAATATGCTAATTAGCTGTTTGTTATGGATTGATACTTTATTCGCCTGACTGGTTAAGGCCATTGGGTTACATTATATTAGAGCAGAAAATAAAGGGTAATCCACAGATCATTAAATGCACATCCAGGAGGCGGAGAGGTTTGCACTGACCTGAGATCAGACCGCCACCTAGTGGACATTTATGTTACAGCTTACAATATTTCTGCAAGTGTTGTGAAAGTACAGGACTTATCTGTATTAAAGGTAATATGTATGCCATTGCCATCTGTGTAGTTACCTTCAAACTACTAACACTAGTGTACTTAACCCAAAAAATAGCTTATGTAATGCTGTGAATTGGTACAGCCAAATATGTTGGCCTACATTTCCTCACTGGGTGAAGTAATACATTTGTTCTCTAACACATACTTGCACACACACAATAAGAATGACTGATCACTCCATAATCACACAAAGCCCCAACCCGAGTAGTGTGGAGTAAGAGCTGACTGTAATAGAGCAAACTCCTTCCTAATCACCTCGACTTGAGTGGAACCCGCCGACCAGCGCACAATCCTGTCTGGAGTTTCAGTGTGAGTAGAGAAAATTGATGCTGGCTTTTGGAACATTTTGAGACGTGTCCTGGATTGCAAAAATAATGGGTCAGCGTCTTGGATCAGCCTTGACTTTTTTGCACTTGTATCAGTGTTTTTGTTCTGTTTTCTGCTCCACTCCTTAGATGTCATGTTTCCTGTCACTACCAATCACAGGTTCATTTCTCTTTTGGGTGGGCCACACACAAAAAAACAAAATTCTCACTTGAGGCCCGTTCTTGTAAAGGACTCCCATAATTATCATTGTCGTCACTTTCTATGAATCGTCCCTTAAATGAAGCCTTCTTGTTAAATGGGGGCTTGTTAAGGAAGGACATGGGTTAGGTAGACCTATGGATCAGTGGTTTAGCAAATGTTGTAAAATGTATTTTTGTTTGTCTCTTAAGTTTACCCTAAAGGTCGCTGTCCTCTTATGTCCAGTTCCTGTGCCGGTGGAGGATCCCTCTGCCAGTGCTCATCTACCATTAAACATCCGGCGACCTTCAGTTTATGAAGTACTTACAGGAAGACAACAGGTAGGAAATATGGCACCACAATGGATGTATTGAATTCATGTAATTTAACTTATGTATCCATAACTCCAGAAACAATGCATCACATTTATTATGCATTTGTAAATTAAATGTACTCTGGATCACTTTCTGCTCATAAAAGGCATCATCTGAGCAATAAAATAAACTTATATCTTTGCAACAGGAAATGCCTGCCTCACAAGGTCAGCTTTATAGGAAAGATGGTGGAAAGCTGGTGCAAAGTTGAACCAACCCTATGTTTGAGGGAATCTGATTGAACAGAAAAAGACTACAAGTAAGAAAATGTCCTCTTTATGGGAAATTATTTAATTCCATTAAGTTTTTTAGGGCTGTGGTATATGCAGATGTTTATTGAATAAACTTTAATAGGGGTTAAGTTTAGCAAACTAACTTGCTACCCTTGTTAGCTAACCCAAAACCAGAAAAAAACGAACCGTCGTGCTTTAGGATGGTCTAGTGTCTCTAAATGACATTAAAGCATGACAATGGTTTATGTGGTATGTCCAATGTAAACGATCTCACTCGCACTGACATCCATTTTCATTGTGCATTAAAATAAGCTTGCATCCTAACAACAGGACGTGGCAGCCTGGCGAGTACATTTTTTAATTAGGATGTCATGTGAAAGGAAAGGGAGGTCTGAGCTGGGGCAAAGTCTAAACGGCGCCATATTTAAGGGAATCGAATTGAGCGAGTCTCACATACATGATACATTATTATAATGTTACCAATTCATACTTTATTATAATGTGCCCAATTTATAAACATCGTTTATCAACGCCTTTTTGTTTGTTTTTCTAACAAAACTTTTAATCCATTAGAAGGTTATGCTTTTGCTTGTTGATGTAGTGTGCTGATGTAGTCATTTTGACTGTTTTAACCCTATCCAATGTGTTGACAGTAATATGTGATGCGTGATATGTGTTTCTCATTGGTACAGAGTAGTTGTAGTACTGCTTGCACGTTGTCCTGTAACTTCCATGCAGGTTTTGAAACGCTCATACAGTTTTACTCAGAGGTTGTCCAGGAGACAAGTATGTTACCTCAAAGAAAAAAAAACATAAATTTTACGAAATCAGATCTTGTTTTCAAAAGCGGTCCAACCAAGTTGTTGACATCCAAGGCCAAGGAATTGTGGGGTAGCAGACAACACACAAACAGCTTCTGTTTTTTGGGTTGTGGCCGATTGACAGTCTCACTCTATGTAAGCCTGTTGTCTTCCCTTATCCCTTTTCTTTATTTCCCTCAATAAACATTTTGAATGTGATGTAAGAAGAAGTGTTGAATAGATATAGAATAGTTTAATAGAAATAGATAGATATAGATATATAATAGTTAGATATATAATAGTTGAATGGATATAGATAGATATATGAATAGATATAGAATAGGTAGATATATGGATAGATATATGAATAGATCTATAAAATAGTTAGATATAGAATAGATACATGAATAGATATAGAATAGATATCTGAATAGATATATATAGAATAGTTAGATACAGAATAGATATATAGATATAGAATAGATCTATAGAATAGTTAGATATAGATATAGAATAGATCTATAGAATAGTTAGATATAGATATAGATATAGAATAGATCTATAGAATAGTTAGATATAGAATAGATATATGAATAGATATAGATATAGAATAGTTGTATAGATATATACAGTACTGTGCACAGGTTTTAGGCAGGAGATGCTGTTTTGAAGGCGAAGGGTGGTCACACAAAATGTTGTTTTGATACCGATTTGGTTTTCCCTCACTTTGTATTTCATGAATTGATAATAAAAAAAAAAAATGTATTTACATTAATATTTTTTGATGTTTTTTTTATAACTTAAAGACTTCACACCTGCCTAAAACCTTTGCACAGTACTGTACCTCATGTGATAATGTGTAGTACTGTATATGAATAGATCTGGAAATGAATGCAACACAGTTGAGGCCGCGCTGTTTCGTTTGTCTCTTAACATCTGTTAAAACAGTGAACGCATCACGAGGTCAGGGCAAACAGTTCCGCGAGGAGGAACGGTCCCCCTCTGAGGGATTGGGGGAGGGGGCAGCGCTGTCACTTTATTTCAATGGCTTTGCACACACACACACACACACACACACACACACATACACATACAAACTCACTCCTCTCTTTTCCCAAGCCATCTGTCCTCCCCCGTGTTCCTCCTGTGTTTAGCTTGGACACCGAGGGTGAAGCTGTCCCACTCTCCCTCCAGGCCAACTCCTATAAAAGTGTATTATGCCACCGTCGTGGGCCCAGACTGGAGTATGTGAAAATGTGGCACATGTAACAGTAGATGTGCCAAGTCTAACTAAGCAGAAGGAGAGTGTGTGTGTGTGTGTGTGTGTGTGTGTCTGTGTCTGTGTCTGTGTCTGTGTCTGTGTGACACCAGATACTGAAGCTACTCAGCTCCGCTAGAACAACTTGTGTGACACTCTCATACCCAATAACCCCATCCACCCCCCTCCGCACACACACACACGCAACACACACACACACACACACACACACACACACACACACACACAGACAACACACACACACACAGTGACAAAACACACAAAAGCGCCTAGACAACACACACAAACAAACACCTACACACACGGTGCATACAGTTACAAAACCAGAGGGTTATGGAAGGAAGGAAGGAAGGAAAGAATGAAGGAAGGAAGGAAGGAAGGAAGGGAAGGAAGGAAGACATGGAGGGAGAAAGGGCGAGAGAAAGGGAGGAAGAGAGGGTGGATGGGAGGAGAGAAAACAGAGGGAGAGAAAGGAAGGAAGGATTTTTGCTGAATTGCTGAGAAACAATGGAAGAGCCTATCAGTTCAAATCTCACCACCCTGCTCTGTGGGCTTACAGTAGAAGACTGAGAATCCTCCCCAGGACCACTGACACACACACACACACACACACACACACACACACACACACACACACACACATACACACAACAATAATACATACACACACACACTAATCCACACACACATACACACACCGATACACATTCACACAATAATACATACACACACACTACAAAAGAACACAAAGACACACACAGACACAAAGACAGACACAAAGACACACACCACTCCAACAGTTTGTCAATGGCTGACACAAACTAAGAGGAGCCTTGAGTGCTGACACCTTGTTAGAAGCTTAACGCAACACACACACACAGACACACAGGCACAGACACACACACACACACACTCGTATTACGTTGGCTAAAGAACTGTTGGCAGTGAATGAACTCTCAGTAGATCTTAGGACATCTCTCTCCTTCTCTCCCTCTCTCCTTCCCTCATTCTCTCTCCCTCTCTCTGGTTCTCGCTCTCCCTCCCCCTTGGCCCCCGTCTCTTTTCTCTCTCTGGCTCTCCCCTCATCCAACCCCGCTTTCTCTCCCCCTCTTTCCCACTCCCTCTCTCCCACTCCCCCTCTCCCCCTCTCTCTCCCCACTCCCTCCCTCTCCTCTCCTCATCTCCAACAGGGACTTCAAAGGCTCCGGACTCATTTGGACGAGGATCAGTTCCAACGCAGAGCACCGCTAAGGCAAAGCACTCAGGACAGGGCTGGGCTGATCCAGTCTGGGCTGAGCTAGGCTGGGCTGACCTAGGCTGGGCTGATCTATGCTGGGCTGGTCTGTTCCGAGCTGGGCTGCACTGGGCTAGGCTTCGCTAGCACTGCCCTGTCGTTAGAACACTTTCAAAACTTCTGCGTTGGTATATTGAAGCTGTTACCAAAAAAAAACATATCAGTAACTTATATCAAGAGCTTTACAAAACCTCTGAATGCTGAATAGAAATATGACATCTCTCTACTGTACAGCACCAGAGTACAGTCTGTACTCGAGTACTTTTCTGACATCTCTCTACTGTACAGCACCAGAGTACAGTCTGTACTCGAGTACTTTTCTGACATCTCTCTATTGTACAGCACCAGAGTACAGTCTGTACTCAAGTACTTTTCTGACATCTCTTTACTGTACAGCACCAGAGTACAGTCAGTACTCAGCACATATCTCTCTACTGTGCAGCACCAGAGTACAATCAGTACTCGAGTACTTTTCTGACCACTCACGCAGCGATGTTTTTGACCCAAACAGGTTTTTCCTTCCTTTGTTCCCTAAAATGGACCAGTAAGAATGTGAGAGAATACACACATTGAGCACACAAACATATACACTCACAAAACACACACAAACACACGCGTATACACACGTCACAGATCTATAATATGATTAACAAAAGTGCTTTGGCTAGTTGCCCCATTAGTCGCACACACACACACACACAAACACACACACCCACACACACACACACACACACACAGACCCTCACAATGGTCTTTAGGCACCATTAACGACTAATGACAAGGGTCAAAGGGTCAAAGAGGCGAGAAGGCGTTGATTAGCAATGGAGGGAGAAAGAGAGAGAGAGAGAGAGAGAGAGAGAGAGAGAGAGAGGGGGAACAAGAAACGAAAGGCAGGAACAGAGAGAGAGAGCGACAAACTGACACTTCGTCACATGAGCTATTAACGCACACACACACATACACACACACACTCACACACACACTGCTGGAGGAGGATAAATATAGTTTTATCATTCATTCATTTATGATAGATGGGGGGGTGGGGTAGAGATATAGAGACAGACCCGGTTGTTCCGTCCACGGCCGTCATGTGCCGAATTCCTGGGAGCGTCTCGGAATCGTTTGAAACATTCCAGGATTCACCCGCTGCATCCACACACTCTCTCCATCCAAACAAAATGACTCTTTCTGTTGCTTCCCCAGACCTGCAACAACTATGCACCCCTCACTCTCTCTCTCTCTCTCTCTCTCTCTCTCTCTCTCTCTCTCTCTCTCTCTCTCGTAATCACTTTCTCTATCTCTTCCTCTCTTTCATCCCACTCTCTCTCTCTCTCTCTCTCTCTCTCTCTTCCGTCTGTGCGTGCGTCCGTGTGTGTCTCACATTCCAAAATATTAGATCACAGCATTGCATCATTGGATTTCAGATTGTTTATTCTGGCTGAGGGAGCCGCAGCTCCTCTCCTTTGATTCTTCACAGGGGAAAGAAGCACGCCTTGAATTCCCCGTACGGACCACTGTAGAGGCATGGAACCAAGAGGAGAGAGTAAGAGAGAGAAAAAGAGCGAGAGAGGGACTCTGCGAGAGAGAGAGAGAGAGAGAGAGAGAGAGAGAGAGTGTGTGTGTGTGTGTGTGTGTGTGTGTGTGTGTGTGTGTGTGTGTGTGTGTGTGTGTGTGTGTGTGTGTGTGTGTGTGTATGTGCGTGTGTGTGTGCTTTGGCAATGTAAATGCATACTTTACCATGCCAATAAAGCTCATTCAATTTAATTGAAACTGAGAGAGAGAAAGAGATAGAGAGAGGGATGAGAGAGAGAGAGAGAGAGAGAGAGAGAGAGAGAGAGAGAGAGAGAGAGAGAGAGAGAGATAGTGAGACAGCGAGGGGCGAGTGTGTGTGTATGTAAGAGAGAGAGATTGAAAGAGAAGACTATGATTCAGGAGCAGACAGACCGACAGGGAACACTATGAGCTATCTGTGGAGATAAATAGCCCTGGGAAATGTATTTAACCAAATCCAAGTCAATAGGAGCAGAGAGAGGGCAGAGAGATAGATAGATGGATAAATAGAGAGGAGGGGAGAGACGGAGAGCAAGAGAGAAAGCGAGAGAGACGAGGGAGTGAAAAAAGAGAGAGACTGAGAGGGAGATAGAAAAAAGAAGTAGAGAGAGAGTGAGATAAAGAGAGAGGAGAGGGGGGAGAGCAAGAGAGAATATAGAGAAAGACAGAGAGAAGAGAGAGAGAGAGAGAGAGAGAGAGAGAGGAACGGGTGGTGTAGCGCTTGCGCCTTAAATCAACCGATAAATGGCCAGCTTTCGTTTTGCTGTTGAGGTGATTGCTCTGAC
>JAPMUY010000057.1:0-13732 GCA_026901105.3 Galaxias olidus | reverse complement strand
TTATCAATGTTTTTCCTTTAATTTTCGCACTTGTCTGTGTATATTGTAGAGTTAGTTAAATCAGAAATATGGATATACAAGTTTTTATCAAACATGCAACCTCCAAACACCAAAATTCTCATGTTATGTGACTTTTGTAATGTAATTATACTTTCAGTGCTAATTTATTATGGGTGGAACTTGTATTTTTTTTAAAACAAAATTGAAATTTAACTACTTTGATATTAGTGTATTATATAAATAAACGGTATATTGAAACTTTCTTTAAGTAAGATACATCCGCTTTGGGGAAAACGAACCTTATATATATAACTAACAAAACCTTCCTTTTCTTCTCCACAGAATGTGGTTATGCTAATGAGTGACTTTGTGGACTGGCTCATCCCAGACATCCCCAAGGACATCAGCCTGCAGATCCACAACGAAAAGATCCTTATGGTGGAGCTTTTTATGAAGGAGGAACAGGGCAAGAGGCGGGTGGTACGTGAGAAACATAAGTGGGACAACCAAACTTCCAGCTCAGTCCATCAGAGCCCCCCACAAATACGCTCCCGCCCATTCTCCCATGTTAACATAACTAATTGCTAACAGAGCTATGAAATGTAAGGGGTTACTATAGCCAACTAATAGTGAGCAATGCTGGTATGGTTAACTTCTAACAGATAATTACCACAACATGGACAAAATGTCCATCGATATGGTACTTGTTGTGCAGGACAATTTATAATAAATAATTGTTCTGAAGCTGGAGAAAATCATAACATTGTGGAGTGGTCTGCATCTCTCTTTAAATGCAATTAGTTAACAAGTGCATTAGTGCAATAATTAACCTTGGTTCCTTTTGGTTTTCCTTTTTAACTGTTTTGGTAGAGACGTGTAACAAATAACGTACACACACATTTATCTTTCTCTCTTGCTGGTGTTATAAAGTAGAATAATCAACAATAAGTCAATGTGCTAATTGATGTAAAGCAAAAAATATATATTTAGTAATTTCTCTCAAGTTTTAACTTGTATGGGGCTAAACTCGATGTGGTCAACCATATTTCCTCATTGGAGGAAAACAAACAATTTAAATATAAGGAGGTTTTTAATATAAGGAGGTTCTCGATAAGTTTTTAAGAGAAAAATTGTTTTTCTTTATTTGTACACAGTCCAGCCCTCTATCTTTAGGGGATCAACCATTAGTATTAAAGCTCAAATTGTCTTTTTTTCTCAATGAAATGCAGAAAGATATGTTGCTCCCTAAACAAACCTAATTCGAAATTATGCAATACATTTATTTAAAGTAAAGGTAAAGTATTTGGTAAGTATTTTATTGTGAAATACTACCGGGTCAACCAGTTTGCTCTTGCGTGCTGTGCCAAGTAGCTAAAATATTAATTATGTTCTGTTTTAGTCTGTGTACTGTAAATTCTATGATACCGTATACATTCATTGTTATAATGGTTTGAATAGGATATAGCGACACTTGGTGGCTATTCTGTAGAAGGTAGAAATCTGTGTGAAGCAAATATCTTTTTTGGTAAGAGTGTGTTTTTTGCCTGTTGAACTTACTATTACATTTACAACTTTTAATTATGCTGTTCACGATTTATATTGGGTGAATGCTTAGCTCATAAGTGTTGCGTTTTATTGGAGTGTAGTAGATACTGAGATTGAAGTCCTGACATTATATTGGCACCTTTGCATTTGTGTTCAAATAACTAGTTTTACCTTGAAACATAAATTAAAATGAGAACTATTTTGTCACAGAAATATTAAACTTTTAAACTTAAAAGTTTGTTTTTGTTTGCAATTTGTTATTTTTCAGTAGTTAGTGTAACCACAAAACAGAATTGTTTGAAGTTAAAATCCGCAGTTAAGATTCAAGGCAGTCAGCCAGGAATCTAGCTTGGAGCATATTTACAGGGCTGATAAAATCGCTAGCCCGACAATCAAGCTTTCCCCCTTCGTGGCTACCAAAATATAACAACACCCTGTCTGACCGACTATAAGAAATGATCCCCTACGTGAAATAAAATCCCCTCCTTCATTCACCTTTTCTGCTCTTATGACTTGCTATTTCTAGGAAAAGCTTTGACCACCGAACGAGTTGTGTAGTGACATTGCTATGTGTCTTATTGGGGGCTTTAGCCCGAATGTTTTAAGTCTAGACGCTATACTGTTGCGCGCTATATCACAACAAATATAAGGCAAATGAGCTACTATGGCCTACTTCACCTAAAGATGATACAAAACAACGTGATCTTTAAAATAATGACGAAATGGTAAGAAATTAGGTTGGCAAGCAAGCAAATACTGTCCTTTGCTTGCTAATGTTGAAAAAGGATGGTTTACATTACATAAATATACATTACAAGCAATCAATTAAACAGGTAATTATTTTTACTACCATTTAGGCCAATAATGCTAGCAATGTATTGTCATGTCGGAAATAATATTCCTTTATGCAATGAACTAGGCAACTAAAGAACGGGACACATTGTTTACCATGCTTAACTATGAACTAAATAATATCCTTATACAAGGCTAAGAATATAACCATTTTTTGGGCACAATGTAACCGATCACTCAAAGTGGGCCTGATAGGCAACATTGCTACAGACTGCAAGAGTGGACCAGTTTGGAAAGGAGCAATGACCTTCCCTGGAAAAACACTGTGAAAATTTAAATGAAAATGTCCAAACTGGATAAAATATCACAAATATAGTCTAGGGTAGTGCAAAGCCATTTTAATTACATAGGTACCATCCAAATGATGAGATCCTGTATGATATGATAATCTGCATCATAGCTACAATATTATATTACATTATATCTACCAACATTACCTAGCAAAGCTTAACAAAATGAAACACATGGCCCTCAGTTTCAGACACACCCACAGACAGTGGAGCAGCGACAGGTCCAGCATCATCGTCTGATGATATTACTGAAGACGAACATCATTTAACCATAGTAAAGCATTGTAGGCTACAGTATGTTGAAAAAGGAGGGTTGAAATGTGAGATTTCAAACTGTGCACACTTAAAGGTACAGTATGTAAGTTTAAATTTCTAGCAATAAGTTACATATTTTATGTATTTTTTTACATTTATTACATACCTCCTGGAGGATATCATTAAACCAAATGCTCATAGAGAAGGTGCGCTATATATGAGCGCCCTGGGCCCTGTATTCAGCTTTTAAAAAATCTGGGGGACGCCCGCCTCTCCCTAACCAATCAGGAGAGTTTTTGCAAGGACTAAGGGTACCTGCCTGTCAATCACCTCGCGTGCCCACTCCTAGGCAACTGCTTACAGCGTCACCCTCCAAACAAGCTTGTTGTTACAATTTGCGTCGCAGACAAAAGTAGAAGCGGTGTGAACTAGTAGCCTAGTTGCAAGGCAGTCGCAAGAGACTTGGCTTGTCAAATCGCCAAGTGCAGTTTTAGAACGTTAGGAAGTATCACGCCAGATTTATGTTAAAACGGTATTATTCTTTTACATGCATATGTTGGATATTCTCGGCAACGTATAGTAACTATGGTGCCAATCGCAGCTAAATAAAAACGATTGTCATGCACTAGCTCATACTAATAAGGGAATACAATTATGAAATTGTTTTTGTTAACAATTTGTTTTTGTTTTGTATGTCGTTATCAAACGGTCATTTGTGTCTGTGCTGTTGCTTCAGTGTGAATCACTCAGTTTTAGAGTATTTACATCAGATGTTGGGAATTCTTTTGTTTCTCACCTTGGAATCAGACATGGCTTTATGCGTTGTTGGTGAGAACCAAAAATATGCACAACATACACATGATTCATGAAACACTGCCTCGGGCTTATGAAGTCTAGTCAGAACGCGCTTGGGCATGTGTGGGATGGGCCATTGAGAGGAATAGGAGGAATATGGGCGCTGCCCATACACGGTTCAGGTCGTATCTATCTGGCAGTTACCATCGGGTGGCTCTAGGAAACGCCTAGTCCTCCCTTTGTAACGGTTTATATCCTATATTCCATTTATCTGGGGTGCCAGGTAGGTTAACCTACCAGAGAACTAATTCTCCTTTTATTTGAATGAATGGGGAGCCAGGTTTGCTGGGGATGCAACCCTTACACAGGGCACTAGAGGGCTATAGGACCCTTTTTGGAAAATAACCAACTCACTTTTGATAAGTGTCACTAGTACGCAAATTATATTTCTTTACATAGACAGTTTGGGATAGCACTGGATTACATATCAAGCACAAATTACACACTGTATCTTCACAATTAATCATAAATTTACCCACAACATCATTGGTCTATAATATTCACAGTTCAGGGTGGTAATCCAGTCAAGCACAGTACAGTACAGTATATTTCCCCAGGTTCCTCACATGATTAACACCATTGAAGGAAATAATTTCAATCCCAACACATTTAACCCATTTTCTCAGAATCAGCATCAGTCCAAAAAGTGTTCTAAAAGGCTCTTGAACACAATTAACACGTATGTTTTTTTTTTTATTGAACTTGAACTTCCCAATGTATCAGTGTGGCTTGGAACAAGATGCAGTGTCATCACAATCTCTCATCTATTTTGTCTAGTTTTTTTTGCAATAAGATGGTGGGTGGCCAGCAGTCCTGAGTGCGAAGGTGTTCTGGTTGTTTGCAATAAGAAGATGGGTGGCCAGCAGTCCTGAGTGCGACGGTGTTCTGGTCGTTTGCAAATAAGAAGATGGGTGGCCAGCAGTCCTGAGTGCGAAGGTGTTCTGGTCGTTTGCAATAAGATGGTGGGTGGCCAGCAGTCCTGAGTGCGAAGGTGTTCTGGTCGTTTGCAATAAGAAGATGGGTGGCCAGCAGTCCTGAGTGCGAAGGTGTTCTGGTCAACGCCGCCTTTTAAACATGCTGTTTGTGTTTGCTATCATTTTTTTTTTTTAAATAAATCATTTTAACGCCCCAAAATCAATATCAGTCCATAAAGTTCTCAAATGCTCTTGTACACAATGAATACTCAATAAATCATATTAATGCCCCCAGCCCAACAGAAACTACCAGAAACACCTCAGTACGATACACAGGCACGGTCTGTCGTATTTCCAGGCGATAGTGAAGCTCTCATTTCTTGGGAAGCGAAAGATTGGTGATCAATGGCAAGATTGGTGACGAGGATTTTAGCGATAGTTTACATACTATACCAGAACCCCACAAACAAGCTGTCACCAAGTCTGCCTTCTTCCATTTGATAAACATCTCCAGACTCGGGGTTAGGGTTATAAATAAAATGTATCATTAATTATCATTATTCTTTATTATTCTCACCAATAATATAGGCCTATCCCACCTGAGGAGGTTTAGATTAATAGATTTAAGGCCTTTACACACCGGGGGCGTAACAAATAAACGACACGCCAATGCCAATGCGAATTTGACGCATCAAAACAGACTTGGTTGTAAATGGTTATGTTTTTATTTGCCTTAGAAAAATTAAACTTGTTCCGAAAAAAATAAATGCTGCTTTTTCGAAAACGAAAAAAAATTCCCCGGTGTGTAAAGACCTTTAGGTGCAGCTGTTTGGATGTTCTGTTCCCTTTCCTATTTTCTTATACAAATTGTCTTTTGTTTAGAGGAACTATGTGCCAGCCCAAGAATCAGTGTCTTTTTCAGACCAGACGCACTGGAGCGGTTTGCAGCCGAGTGTGGAGCGGTCGGAATGAGAGTCAGCACCTCTAAGTCTGAGGCCATGGTTCTCTGCCGGAAAACGGTAGAGTGCTTTCTCCAGGTTGGAAATGAGTTGCTGCCCCAAGCGAAAAAGTTCAAGTATCTCACTTGTTCATGAGTGAGGGTAAATTGGAGCGTGAGCAGTAATGCTGAAGAAGGAGCTGAGCCAAAAGGCGAAGCTCGTGATTTACTAGTCGGTCTACCCAATCCTCACCTACGGTCATGAGCTTTGGGTAGTGACTGAAAGAATGCGGTCACAAATACAAGCGGTTGAAATTAGTTTCTTCTTTAGGGTGGTTGGGCTCAGTCTAAGAGATAAGGTAAGAAGCTCGGTCATCCGGAGGGAACTGGGAGTAGAGCCGCTGCTCCTTCGTGTCAGAAGGGGCCTGATGAGGTGGTTCGGGGCATCTGACTATGAAGCTCCCTGGGCGCCTTTCTTTGGAGGTTTTCCGGGCACGCCCTACTGGTAGGAGACCCCGGGGATAGACCCAGAACGCGCTGGAGAGATGATATATTTCACCTGGCCTGGGAACGTCTCGGCATCCTCCAGGAGGAGCTGGAAAACGTTACTGGGGATAAGGACGTCCAGACTACCCTGCTTAGCCTGCTGCCACTGCGACCCGGCCACAGATAAGCGGCAGAGAATGGATGGATGGAGTGTTGAATCACGTGGTAGGGACCAGGATGGTGTCATAACTGGAGCCTCAAAATAGACTGACAGAAAGTTCAAGTTCAAGTAATATTTTTTATCCCGATGTGTAATTTGATTTTCAGCCAGCAGTAACCACATGAAACAGAAAATAATAAATAGACATTACAAGTAAAAAAATCACAAGCATTTAAGCCCAATGACAGCAGGGACTAATTAGTTTTGGGTCTATTGGTCCTGCATCTATGGAGGTAGATTTCTATCAAAATTAAAGAAGCACACTTCTCAATGTGTTAATTAATAATCCACAAATGTTTTTTTGTCATCCAAACACAACACCTCTCAATTTGTGTTCATAGGTATCAACTTGTGTTTCGTAAATCATCATTTGAATGAGTGCAAAAAATATATATTTACGACAACAAATTACAATTTTCAGATGTTTCCAATGTTCACGTTTACAAATAAAAAGCTCTGCTTGACTAGCTCTGACTAATCTACGTTAGGAGATGGAAGGACATGCTTGATTTAGAATTTTGAGACAAATATTCCATTGTTCCCCGTGTCGATTTGTAAGCGTAGCTAGCATGCAGCTAGCGTGAAGCTTCTTCTTCCTCAGCAATACCTAACTAGGCCCGTTGTGCGTTTGGCTGATTAGTGCCTGCATATAGAACTTGCTAAGGGAACGCAATCTGACAGTAACATTCTCCGCTGTTTTATATAGTAACAGAGCTCTCCGACAGGTTCTGTTTCCCCATTTTAGAAATATAACTGACAGTGACGCAGATCACTTCAAGAATGCGTTCTACAAGTAAAACTTGCGAAAGGAACGCTGCCTGACAGTAACATTATTCGACGTTGTTAACAGAGCGTTCAAAATTAAATCTCACAAATATAATAATATTCAATAAAGACGCAACAAGCAGAGTGTAACCCTTTTTACTAGAAGGTACAAAATGTAATAAATGTAGTCCCATAATAGGTACAATATTCACTGGGCTAAATGAATCAGAAGATTCTAGAGTCGACTATGGAGCCTAAATTGACCAAACAATACACCAGAAATGACTCGTGACACAATATTTCCTTTTTGGAAGTGAAACACACTTCCTTTTAGTAAATGGATATAGAGAGATAAGAAAATAAACATGTATGTAGAAAAGCTATTATCCGGGTAAGTACAAAATAAAAAACCTTTTCGACATAAAATCTCCAAATTCAAGGTACCATACAATGCAATACAAATTTATATACAAAATCAGTCACGCATGCAAATTATTTAGTTTGCTCCATTGGGTTGTAGCTCGCCATCTAATATTCAATGTGTCCAGGTTCCAAGCAGATCCAAAAAACCTGACCTATAGTGGATAAGGTCAGTACTCACATTCGAGCTTCTAATATGAAATAGTGGGCCATAAAATAAAAGCTTGAATATATATTTTGTCAATCTCTAATTGTACTCTACATTAATTGAATAATAACAATTTATAAACATTAGCAATTACAAATCCCATTACCTACAAGAACATAGTGCCATGGAAATGTAGTTACCAAAAAAACTTCTCACAATTCAAGAGTAATCAAATAGTCCTTGATTCCTTCACAAGGCAATTGGCATGACGTAGCCACACCGATACCAGAAAAACACGTGCTTTGTGCCCTGCGCCATGTAATGGCAGCCTACAGTCACATGCACTAAACATTTAATAGTAACAAACGTACAGTTTTAAGGTGCTTAAAACAACTCAATTAATCATTCGGTATAACAAGATAAAAGATTAAATACTTTGCAAACTATACATACATTTCAAATTGCACAAAATAAAAATTTTACTTAGCAGTAGCACAGCTAACACATTTAGCATAAGCGAGTGGCATTCGTTGCATTGGTTAGCATTAGCGGCTAATGACGAATAACTTCGGCATTTAAAAAGTAGGCAAAATAAACCCAACAGCTATAGTACTTCAAGAAAATCGCGCTGTATACCGTTTTTAAACTGTTTAAATCAACACAAATATAACTCTTTTTTTTATCTGAGTCTTTTAAGTTATTCCAGAGTACTGCTTAGTTTCACAAAATAGGTATTTATATATATAGATATCTTGCTAGTTGGCAGTTAGCTTCCAAAGAACGTAGGTTTTGTTGTTAAATGAAAAAATCCTCAAATTTGAGTAGTTTAATAAAAAAAAAAATTTTTATTTAATATCCAACGATTGATGGACTGATAATTCCAGTTTACCATATTTCTAATTGTCATTTCAAAACTAGCCTCTGCGTGATGGTCAACGCTGGGCTTTGTCGTAATGCTCTATTTTCTTTCTCAAACGGGCACAAAAAAGTCCAGCACGCCTTGTCTTCAAATGAAATTACCTCCCTGTTAGAATTATTTTTGACGGTAAAACTTGATTCATTTTGAAGTAAACCCCTGTCCAGACATGACCTTAAGGGGACTAACCAATTAGTAAACAAATATGTATTTAAAATACGTGTCATGTACTTTACTTGAATCGCGGATTTTAAAAACTTTTCATATTTAATATTCAAGTTCTGCTAATGAAGAACTATGCATGATAAGAGCATGATAATAGTTTGAGGTATCATATATCAATTGCCATGAGAAAATATGGACCTTTCCTTTCATCTTTTGTTTCCCTGTATTTGTTATGTACACCGAAGTGTTGGTTTCTTTAAAGATTGCTTTATGGCATGTCTAGTATTTGTGGCCACGGATGCGTGCATGAAAAATCAGTACATCAAGAAAACCTATTTATTAGTCAGATGGTTTAATTTCTTGTTTAGTTTTGCAGAGCAGACTGCAGAAATTTGCAGAAATTTGCAGATCGGCTACTCGTAGACAGCTAAAAATACAAGATCAGTACAATACAAGATCATCATCGTCATTACAAATGAAATGTAGGCCAATAATATAGGAGTTTGTTGGGTAGAGAGAGGTGACTTTTGCAAGCACGAATGAGCGAGAACTGTGGGGGAGGCAAGGAAAATAGTATTTCAACGAGAGAAAAGGCCCATTAATTGCAGCTTTATAGGTTAAATAAGCAGATTATGTACAAATAATATTGAGAAATGATCTTGCAATGGGATCTATATTTTACGGAGATAGTGCTGTATTTTCGACACGGTGATTATCTGGCACTGATTATGCATGTACAAATGCAATTGCAAGCAGTAGGCTAAGGCTATCCTATCTATTCGTCATTTTCTCAACAACCAGCGACGATAAAGCCCACTGGTTGTCCTCACATAGGGATAATTCTGTTTAGAGAAATTATTACAACTTTAACTAACTTATCTTATTATTAACTTATCTATGCAAACTAACTTATCTATTATTAGTTTATCTTTCTCGAACTTCACAGCAGCTATGCTCTTTAATGCTCGCGCTCAAAAGGAAATCAATACGCTTTGCGCGTTGTGCTTGTCAGCTCACTAAATAGAGACCTGTTTGGCTGGCTAGCTAGGCTGGCTGGCTGGGTAGCCGTTTCAGTTCTCAGGTCAAATGTTTAAACCAACTGGAAATTAATATTTTTCACATTTAGTGTTATCTTTATAATTGTCTGTTTATTTCTCCTCAATGTGCAATAATCTAATTTCCTATGTTTTAATACTGACAAATGATATGTATATCTTATTTAACCTGGGTTGTAATAGGTTCTTTTTCCCCATATTTATAATGTAACTAGACAATTCAGAAATTTGCCGATCATACAACCTTCAACATATAAAACTCGCTAAGGGAATGCTTTCTGACAGTAACATTCTCCATCCGTTAAGAGTTCTCTATTGTCACGCGATGAAAGCGGAATGGATTACTTTGGAGACTGATGATCAGACAAAATTAGCTTTTCATTCATTTAAAGCGGTCAGTCCAATCACTGGACACATCACGTCTTCATTTTCACATGGAAATGCATTTTTTAGTTTTTTTTTTAACTTCGTTTAGACTTTTTGTATTCAGTTTAGTTTTAATTAGTTTTTAAAGTGGGTTTGCTAATGGTTTATTATTTTTAAAATGCTTAATTTTTGTTTAGTTTTCATTAGTTTCAGTTTTAGTTTTTTTTGTAATATGGCGTATTTGTCAGGGGTACTAAAAGTAGTATGTAAGAAAAACTCAAAACGTCATACAATCTAAGTGTCATTTAGAACAGATGGACCATCCTCAAAAGACAACTGTAAAAGATGGCAGTCTTATGCCATTAACCAGAACAATTTAACTGGACACAAATACAACAGTAGGTCTACTTAAATGAGATTGTGTGTGCCCTCTCGTAGAGTTCATCTTTATTTGCTGACACGAGTGCTTGGCAAAATCACATAGAAAAGATCAGCAGTAGGCGCATATCCTTTCAACTTTTAAATCTTCGTGAAAGCTGAGTAATGCCAAGGTCAAGTGACATTCATTCAGTCATTGAATACTAAATGTTAAAATGACTCGAACATAACTCAGCTTACTTATGCTAAACGAGCTCATCATAGTTTATCAAAATGATGATCTGCTTTTATTCTGCGAGGTCGCTCGATATGCTCCAATATATCAGTTACCACCAACAATGAAGACACATTATTAAAAAATCACAAAATGAAAAACAAATGCCCACAGGTATGTGGGAGCGTTGCTTGTGCCTCTTTCATTCTCTGTGCCTCGGTGCTACGCTAAGTGCAACAACAGCTGTATTCAAAGTAATCACAAATGGGACTGCTTTCTCGTGACTCCGGCTGTCATAATGCTAGGCGAGATGTTGACGTATTTGTATCTGGATGGCAACAGGCATGCTTGTGCGACCACGCCAGCATGCGTAAAACTGGTCCAGCTAAAATAACGGAAGAGAGATTTCATATCCACCCAAAATACTGGACTTCCGTATGAGATAAATCGATAGACGAAAACTAAAGATACTTCTTCTACAATTTTTTTTGTAATTCGTTTTCTACACACAAAATACAGCTAGTTAGTTATCGGGTTTTTTAAACCTTGTTTTAATTTTTATTTCAGTTAACGGAAATGTTTTTTCACATTTAGTTTTCGGTATTTTGTTGGTTTTAGTTACCGATAATAATAGCTGATGTGTGATTTGGAGGCACTGACATTCCGCGCAGTTGTCGTATAGTCTGTTGCAAGAGGAAACCTGCGCCCCACTTCTGGCTCCACCAATAGAAAACCCTCCAGACCCCGGCCCAACTCATCCGCAGAAGAGGCCGCCAAAGATATCTGACACATCAGAGGAACTCTCTCTATGCTTGCTGTCAGACACTGAAACCAGAGGTTGGGGTCCTATGGTTACATCGTCCCCTATCCTATACGCTGCTCGCCTGAAAGCTCTCATCAGCTACACCGATGTAAGCAGAAGAGAAGGCAATTGAGTGGCCTGCTAAGTGCAAAAAGGTAACAGAATGGTTTTAACAGAATAAAAACCACGCCTGCAGGATGAACCAAGACATTTCCCCTATGGCTCCTTTATCTATTTTAACACTCAACACCCGAGGTTTGAATGACCCTGTAAAGTGACACTGTGTTTACCCATCTGTTTAATGAAGGCCATGATATCTACCTGCTGCAAGAATGTAACATTCCCTTTAGCGAACACTACAAGCACTACGAGGACAGATGGATATATGGACACTGTGTGGTCTGGAGACCACAGGAATCGATCATGGCAATATCCTTAACATTGAGAGAGTGCAAAGTGTAATGGATGGCAGACTACTATGCATTGACGTAGGGTGGAACAATAATAATAAATAATTATTATTAATAAATATAATAATAAATAATAATAAAAGCTAAGAATAATAAATGTCTACTGTCCTTCAGAACTACAGAAACAGTGATCCTAGGGGGTGTGGATACTGGAAATGAAACACAAGCCTTTTAGAAAATCACAGGATGGTTTCAAAGCTCAGAGATAAACTGATAGGGTGGGTATCACATATCAACAGGGTGTATGTTTAATTCTGTGGGAGAATGGTGGGAGGACATTAAAATTGGAGCAAAACTTTTTTTTATAAGAGAAGGTAAGAGAGAGCTGCTTCTAAATTGTCAGATTCAGTTGAGATCAAAGTAAACTGCAACGTCTCGACATGATGGCTCATGCAGGTTTATCAAAGGATATTGCTAAACTTAAAAAGGAGATGTTGAGGAGATGTTGAGAAGGTCCTCTGTTACACACCTCGCAAATAATGAAAAGCGTTATTCACCATAAATTATGAAAATGGCAGTTGTCAGTTAAACATTTGGTCAAAGGGTTAGGGTCCTTTTACTCCAACTTATAAAGTAGAAAAAAATACAATTGCCTCCCTCCTTCTCAATTTTGAAATGACAGTGGCAGAAAAAGACGCATTAGAGAGAGAGATTTGTCTAAACTAAATCACCAAGACCATGGCCAAGGCCAAGGAACCAATGTTTTACGAGAGCTTTCAGATTTGTGTACTCCTAACTTCCTTAAGGCAGGGTACCTTATTATTATTATTATTATTTTGAGCTGGAAATGTGAGCCGTGAGTTTTGAGGCTTCTTGGTTGCCCATTTGAGATTAGAATAAATAAATTGAATATATATTTTGTGTGTGGTTTATTCAATTGCTTAGTAAACAATTCACGGTCTATTAGATAATTATTTTTGTTGCTGTTTTAATATATATATTACTACATAAACTACATAAATATGCTGTTTTAATATATATATATGAACTAACTTTCAGCAGAAATTACTATTGCAACAACACATCATCAGTAGGGTAAAACTAACCTGTCTCACGACGGTCTATATATATATATATTGGGGCCTATTGACTTGAAAGTACCACAGAACAATCCCAAATTAGCAGTGTGGGATAAAATATAAAGCCAAAATCGAGAGGACTGTATGAAACGAGAGCATATATTGTATGAATCCCAAAACATTGCTATGTTTTTTAAGGCGTTATTTATATGTCACTGTTAAAATTAATATTTAATTAATACACAAATATTTGGCACTCCTGACCAAGTTATTAGTACGAAATGACTATTCCAATGTCCCAACGTTCTAAGTCCCATCTTTAGAGTTTGAGTAAATTGGGAAACGCAAAAGTTACCAACGGCCATCTCATTCCCTGTTGAGAGATCCAGAAAATGTTTTCTGTAAAATGATTGGAATCATCTGAGGATAACAGACAAGATAGGGAATGAGGGTAATGTTAAATTGTTCTGGGCCAATAGGCTTTTTCTTGGCTGCGCTCGCTCTTGATGCAAGGGCCGGCTGAAAAGTGGCAATAATTGGTGGCATAAAACGTTAGACAGTTGCGGGCCAATAAGGCTGATTCTTGGTTGCGCTCGCTCTTGATGCTCGCGCAAACGTGAATTGGCAATTTTCTCAAGTCCTCAGTAGTATAGTGGACAG
>JAPMUY010000056.1:0-13783 GCA_026901105.3 Galaxias olidus | reverse complement strand
GAAGTCAGGCTGAAACACAAACAGGACACACAACACACCTCCTTCATATAATATTATGTAGTATTACTTATTTAACTACACAAAGATTTCTTTAGAACAAATATTTATCTATTTAAATATATACTTTACCATCTACTCTTCCACAACAATATACACAGCTAAGACACTATTTAACCATTTACTGTCAGTTTCATTCTTACTTATGTTCTATCTAGTTCACTGAATTTTACATAGGACAGAACAGTTACAGTCTATCTAGTACACTGAGTCTTACATAGGACACAACAGTTACAGTCTATCTAGTACACTGAGTCTTACATAGGACACAACAGTTACAGTCTATCTAGTACACTGAGTCTTACATTGGACACAACAGTTACAGTCTATCTAGTACACTGAATCTTACATAGGACACAACAAAAATCATGGGATGCTGAAATTACACTACTGCAGTTTCTCCTGACAAGCAAGCAAGCCAGACTCAGTCAGTCAGCCTGTCAGACAACCAGCCAGCCAGCCAGTCAGTCAACCAGTCAGCCAGCCACTCAGTCAACAAGTCAACCAGTCAGTCAGTCAGCCAGCGTTACTTTATGTAGCGCAGGCAGGCAGACAGAGAGAGGAGGTCCTATAGAGTTACTGTATGGAGCACAGACAGAGAGACAGAGAGAGGAGGTCCTATAGAGTTACTGTATGAAGCACAGGCAGGCAGACAGAGAGAGGAGGTTCTATAGAGTTACCGTATGGAGCACAGACAGACAGAGGAGGTTCTATAGAGTTACTGTATGGAGCACAGACAGACAGAGGAGGTTCTATAGAGTTACTGTATGGAGCACAGACAGACAGAGGAGGTCCTATAGAGTTACTGTATGGAGCACAGACAGACAGACGAGGTTCTATAGAGTTACTGTATGGAGCACAGACAGACAGACGAGGTTCTATAGAGTTACTGTATGGAGCACAGACAGACAGAGGAGGTTCTATAGAGTTACTGTATGGAGCACAGACAGACAGACGAGGTTCTATAGAGTTACTGTATGGAGCACAGACAGACAGAGGAGGTTCTATAGAGTTACTGTATGGAGCACAGACAGACAGACGAGGTTCTATAGAGTTACTGTATGAAGCACAGACAGACAGACGAGGTTCTATAGAGTTACTGTATGGAGCACAGACAGACAGAGGAGGTTCTATAGAGTTACTGTATGGAGCACAGACAGACAGGGAGGTTCTATAGAGTTACTGTATGGAGCACAGACAGACAGACGAGGTTCTATAGAGTTACTGTATGGAGCACAGACAGACAGAGGAGGTTCTATAGAGTTACTGTATAGAAACACAGACAGACAGACGAGGTTCTATAGAGTTACTGTATGGAGCACAGACAGACAGAGGAGGTTCTATAGAGTTACTGTATGGAGCACAGACAGACAGAGGAGGTTCTATAGAGTTACTGTATGGAGCACAGACAGACAGACGAGGTTCTATAGAGTTACTGTATGGAGCTCAGACAGACAGACGAGGTTCTATAGAGTTACTGTATGGAGCACAGACAGACAGACGAGGTTCTATAGAGTTACTGTATGGAGCACAGACAGACAGAGGAGGTCCTATAGAGTTACTGTATGGAGCACAGACAGACAGACGAGGTTCTATAGAGTTACTGTATGGAGCACAGACAGACAGACGAGGTTCTATAGAGTTACTGTATGGAGCACAGACAGACAGAGGAGGTTCTATAGAGTTACTGTATGGAGCACAGACAGACAGACGAGGTTCTATAGAGTTACTGTATGGAGCTCAGACAGAGAGAGGAGGTCCTATAGAGTTACTGTATGGAGCACAGACAGACAGACGAGGTTCTATAGAGTTACTGTATGGAGCACAGACAGACAGAGGAGGTTCTATAGAGTTACTGTATGGAGCACAGACAGACAGACGAGGTTCTATAGAGTTACTGTATGGAGCACAGACAGACAGAGGAGGTTCTATAGAGTTACCGTATGGAGCACAGACAGACAGAGGAGGTTCTATAGAGTTACTGTATGGAGCACAGACAGACAGAGGAGGTTCTATAGAGTTACTGTATGGAGCACAGACAGACAGAGGAGGTTCTATAGAGTTACTGTATGGAGCACAGACAGACAGACGAGGTTCTATAGAGTTACTGTATGGAGCACAGACAGACAGACGGAGGTTCTATAGAGTTACTGTATGGAGCACAGACAGACAGAGGAGGTTCTATAGAGTTACTGTATGGAGCACAGACAGACAGACGAGGTTCTATAGAGTTACTGTATGGAGCACAGACAGACAGACGAGGTTCTATAGAGTTACTGTATGGAGCACAGACAGACAGAGGAGGTTCTATAGAGTTACTGTATGGAGCACAGACAGACAGACGAGGTTCTATAGAGTTACTGTATGGAGCACAGACAGACAGAGGAGGTTCTATAGAGTTACTGTATGGAGCACAGACAGACAGACGAGGTTCTATAGAGTTACTGTATGAAGCACAGACAGACAGACGAGGTTCTATAGAGTTACTGTATGGAGCACAGACAGACAGAGGAGGTTCTATAGAGTTACTGTATGGAGCACAGACAGACAGAGGAGGTTCTATAGAGTTACTGTATGGAGCACAGACAGACAGACGAGGTTCTATAGAGTTACTGTATGGAGCACAGACAGACAGAGGAGGTTCTATAGAGTTACTGTATGGAGCACAGACAGACAGAGGAGGTCCTATAGAGTTACTGTATGGAGCTCCAGGATGAATGGCTGTATTGTTCTCCACATATTAACCACAGGCTCTGTGCTTCCCTCCACACAGAGAAAACATCACAGCATATAGAACACATATTTAATCTGAGTGGCTGCAGCAGAGGCAGTCTTTCATCAGCCAGCCAGCCAGCCAGTCAGTCAGCCAGCCAGTCAGCCATCCAGCCAGCCAGCCAGCCAATCAGCCATCCATCCAGTCAGTCAGTCAGCCAGCCATCCAGTCAGTCAGCCAGCCAGCAATCCATCCATCCATCCAGTCAGTCAGTCAGCCAGCCAGCCAGCCAGCCAGCTAGTCAGCCAGTCAGCCATCCAGTCAGTCAGTCAGCCATCCATCAATCCATCCAGTCACCCAGTCAGTCAGTCAGCCAGTCAGCCATCCATCCAGCCATCCAGCCATCCAGCCAGCCAGCCAGCCAGCCAGTCAGCCAGCCAGCCATCCATCCATCCAGCCAGCCAGCCTCCCACCACCAGTGACTGCCTGGCATACTAGTCAACAACAACAAGGTCACAACAGCAACAAGTTAGTGATCTATAGTTAATGTTACACAAATGAATGTCATCAAATATGTTCTATGTTCTTAAACCGACAGAGAGACATCTAATAGACCAGAGCAGAGCAGCTCTACTGTAACTGTTTCTACAGTGCAGTCTAATTCACTCAGAACATCAGAAAAGCTGACACACAGGTATGGACTCCAGAGGTGGACTCCTCCTCTCCTCTCCTCTCCGCATGTCCTCCTCCTCCTCCTCCTTCCTCTCTCACCTTGGCAACAGGCCCAACCTCTGGTGAGGCCAGCTCATCTGTCCAGCCATCTCTCCTCTCCCTTCAGGACAAAACACCCACTGTACCAAGACCTCTGCCTGCCTGCCTGCCTGCCTGCCTGCCTGCCTGCCTGCTTGCCTGCCTGCCTGCCTGCATTCTGGCCAAGGTAACGCTGAAGAGAGATTCTTCAAGATGCCAATATTCTGCAGGAGTTTATTTTACACCAACAGTAGACAATACTCTCTGACCAATCAGACTAGCTTATTTTACAGTAACTAATACTGACCAATCAGACTAGCTTATTTTACAGTAACTCATACTGACCAATCAGACTAGTTTATTTTACAGTAATTAATACTGACCAATCAGACTAGTTTATTTTACAGTAACTAATACTGACCAATCAGACTCGTTTATTTTACAGTAACTAATACTGACCAATCAGACTCGTTTATTTTACAGTAATTAATACGGACCAATCAGACTCGTCGACTCTCCCTGTAATCTCACTGGAAGTTGCTTTGGCTAAACGACGGTAATGTTAGACTGTACCTGCGTGAGGAGTGTCCTGATGCGCCCCCTGGAGGGGAGTCATAGCAGGCACTCTTTGTCAGGCCGTGGGCGGAGCTCTTTCTGGAGGCGGCAGACGGGGTTTCTGAGGGAGGGGAGCAGGGGCTATGGTGTTCCTCTACCACAGTGGAGTCACTCCGCTCAGACTCCACTAACCCGAGAGAGAGAGAGAGAGAGAGAGAGAGAGAGAGACAGAGAGACAGAGAGACACAGAGAGAGACAAGGGGGGAGAGAGTGAGAGAGAGAGAGAGACAGAGAGGGATAGAGTGAGACAGAGAGAAAGACACAGAGATACAGAGAGATAACAGAGAGCATCAGTCAGTCTGATCACATGGACCAATAGGAGGACAGGGGTAGAGCTGGTGCTACCTCTCATAACTGCCTCCGGAGAGGCTTCTATTTACTACAAACAGGAAGTGTCACCTCTTCTGCCATTGGAGCTCCTGGAGAGAGGGGCGGAGTCGGGGGTGGAGCCGGGGGAGCGGAGGGAGGGCAGAGGGGTGGACCCCGCTAAGGAGGGGTGTGTCTCCGCTGCTCTGCTCTCATATGGAGACCTCCTCATCAGCTCCTCATAGTGGCTGTTTACACTGGGGGGCGCACACGCACGGACAGACGCACGCACGCACGCGCGCACACGCACACGCACAGAAGAGAAAGAGAGAGATGTCAAACCAGAAAAAAATAACTAAAACTCAAGTTTTATATTGCAAATGTTTTGTAAATGTTATAAAGACCGATTTGTAAGCTTTAGTTTATAAAGAATAATATTCTCAACAAGTAGATATAAGTGGGTAAAACTATGCTTTTAAAGAGCCAACTTAATGAAGCTCATACCCCCTACCTGTCACATTTAAACTGATGCTGCTCTGTCACTAGTTAGACGAGAGTGCCCTCTAGTGGTCAGACTATGAATATCCTCTCACCTGCGTCAGAGCTTGCCTTTCTTTGACTGGCCACTCCCTCCACTGCTACGCAGGGACACAAAGTCATCCTCATAGGCTGCTGCTGCAGCATCATTCATGGGGCTGACGGCTGATTGGACAGACCGTACAGGAGGGGAGCTCCGTTCTGGCCTATCATCAGCCGCTGTGAGAAACAGGAGCAGGAAGTAGAGTGTTATAAAACATCTCTGTGCGGGAACACCCTGCAGGTACCAGGTGTTTAGGATCCAAACCAAACTGGATGACCATGTTTGAGTGAAAATAAAACTCCAGGTTATCATATAACACAGACATGGGTGACACTATTTTACAGTGCATGCGTGTGCGCGTTTCAGCGATTGTCACACATTTGTTTACTAAACCGTGTGTGTGTGTGTGTGTGTGTGTGTGTGTGTGTGCCTACCTCGGAGGTTCTTGGTGAAGATGTTGACGACAGTGCGTGTGTGTGTGTGTGTGTGTGTGTGTGTGTCTAACCTCGGAGGTTCTTGGTGAAGATGTTGACGACACTGCGTGTGTGTGTGTGTGTGTGTGTGTGTGTGTGTGTGTGTGTGTGTGTGTGTGTGTGTGTGTGTGTCTAACCTCGGAGGTTCTTGGTGAAGATGTTGATGACACTGAGAGGACTTCCTTTGGCCAGCTCTTCCCAGGGGGCCTTGCTGCTGCTGCGGTCCCAGTGTGTGTTGAGGTGTGTGGGACTGAGGGGGTACCTCTCTCGGCCTCCCTCTGGAACAGGGACAGCTCCCCCAGGCTGTAGGCTCCTCCCTGGGCCTCGCAGTAGTCCACGGCCCCCAGGCTGACAGACGGTCTGGAGGGCCGTTGGTGATCAGTTACAATGTGTACTATTACATGGATTAAGTATATTTAGCAAATCCATGTCTAAAATCATAGCCTGTACTTATACATGAACTCTGACCTGGTCCTCCCCGTGTGTGGGGTACGGTGAGGGAGAGGACGATGAGGAGGAGGAGGAGTGCGCTCTCCCTCTGAGAGGCTGTCGTCACTCAGCAGGGGGCCTTCGCTGATGGAGCCTCCACTGGAGTCATGGCCGCCCGCTGTCCTCCCTCCCCCCTCCTCCTCCTCATACTTCCGCTCCCATCCCTCCATCCTCTTCACTCCGTTAGTCAGTCTCCCTCCTTCTTCATCAGGGCGGGGTCTGGACGTCGTCGTTGTCTTCTCTCGGTGACCTTTGAACCCGTGGAGGTCCCCCACGCCGGGCAGGGCGGCGGCATCGTATGAACTTTGACCCGCGGCGCTGTTTAGGATCCTCTGGATCCTCCGAGCCAGGTGGTCTGAGGAAGAGGAAGTCTCCCTGACGGGCGGGCTGAGCGGCGGGACCCAGGGACCCCTCTCCCCCTGGGCGTGGCGGCCGGCTGGGGGGCCTGGGGCTCCAGCATGGAGGAGGCAGAGCCACCAGCCAGCTTCCTGGCCTCACACTGTATCCGGGTGGACAGCGAGGCAGCAGTGGCCTTCAGAGCCTCGATACGAGACAGCCTGGACCTACACACACACATCATCATCACTAAACACACACAGCATAGAACTGAACACGTTACAGAGAACAGACAGGAGGCTCGATACGAGACAGCCTGGACCTACACACACACATCATCATCATGTGTGTGTACCTGTGTGGGTCTGTACCTGTGTCTGTGTGTACCTGTGTGTGTGTGTGTGTACCTGTGTGTGTGTGTGTGTACCTGTGTGTGTGTGTGTGTGTGTGTGTGTGTGTGTGTGTGTGTGTGTGTAGGAGTCCTGTGTCAGCCTGGCGGCCCCAGCCTGCAGGCCCATCTGGAGGTGGGGATGGGACACCCTGCAGGGTGGAGGAGGAGGGCCCCTCTCTCCTACAGGAAGAAGAATCAAGGCACCACCCTCAGTCCTGGGGGCAAACACCACCCAGCTGCAGGCCCACCACCCAGCTCAGTCCTAGCAGGGAGAGGAACACCACCCAGCTCAGTCCTACAGGAAAACATGGAGAAGAATCAAACACCACCCAGCTCAGTCCTACAGGAGAACAGAATCAAACACCACCCAGCTCAGTCCTACAGGAGAACAGAACAAACACCACCCAGCTGCAGGGTGCTCAGTCCTAGCAAACAGGAGAACAGAATCAAACACCACCCAGCTCAGTCCTACAGGATCAACATGTCCTACAGAGAAGAATCAAACACCACCCAGCTCAGTCCTACAGGAGAACAGAATCAAACACCACCCAGCTCAGTCCTACAGGAGAACAGAATCAAACACCACCCAGCTCAGTCCTACAGGAGAACAGAATCAAACACCACCCAGCTCAGTCCACATGTATGTTTAATTGGGCCACAGGTGAACCACATAAAAACGATGAACATAGAATTCACATCCATGTTTCATAAGCCTAGCTTTGTTGTGACAAAAAGTTACTGGACCAAACCTAGAAAACCTCCACACAGCAAAGCTCTTCCTTTTCATCAGCAGCTCACACTTTCAAGCCAAGACATGGTGGCTCAGTGGTTAGCACTGGTGCCTCACAGCAAGAAGGTCCTGGGTTCCAAACCCCACCTGACTTAAGGGCCTTTCTGTGTGGAGTTTGCATGTTCTCCCCGTGTTTGTGTGGGTTTCTTCTAGGTACTCCGGTTTCCCTCCCACCATCAAAAAACATGCTCCATTCTCCTACCAGTGCCCTGACCAATCACTGCCAATTCACCTGGAGTCGGTCTGTGTGTCTGTGTTGTGTTTGAAAGCTGTCAGTCCATTCATTGTTTGTTCTGTGTAATTAATTGCCAACCAATTTGTGTGAAGTGCTTTGAGCCTCGAGAAAAGCGCTAAAAACTAAATCAAAATGAATTATTATTATGGTTTGAGCAACACTGGGTGTTCCTTCACTCTGGAGGGAACAACAGGGTGATTTATAAATGTTCTAAACAGGAGCACAGTACATACCTTGATGTTGACGCCTGCAGACACACACAGTCATCTGAGGTGTAATCTCGCTCTTACTAAAATAGCTTTCGCTGGAAGTTCCCTCCTTCTTTTCCACAGTCTACAGCACCTGCAGTGTGTCTCTGATGCTAACAGTTTAGCCTAGCTTACTACTTTCCATGTAAACATATGTAAACATATATACAACGGCTTACTACATGTCTATCATGCTAGCTGAATAGCTTAGCCTAACAGTGCCAGGCACAACCTTACCACATGTCTATAATGCTAGCTGAATAGCTTAGCCTAACAGTGCCAGGCACAACCTTACCACATGTCTATAATGCTAGCTGAATAGCTTAGCCTAACAGTGCCAGGCACAACCTTACTACATGTCTATCATGCTGATGCTAGCTGAGGCACAACCTAGCTTAGCTAGCTGAATAGCTTAGCTGCCAGGCACAACCTTGGAGTTGTTTATACGGTAGCCATGGAGACGGTTCTACCCCAAAAACAAACAGAGTCAATCCGTAACCGAGGGGAACGGCTGGTGCTCTTAGGCAGCAGACTGTAATGCTGAAGAGATTAGTTCTTTACATAAGGGGACAGCGTTATATTGGTCCCACTAACCCAGCAGCAGGTTGGATCAGATAATGTGTGTGTGTGTGTGTGTGTGTGTGTGTGTGTGTGTGTGTGTGTGTGTGTGTGTGTGTGTGTGCTGACCGGGACAGTGGTGGTGCAGAGAGGCTCATGTCGCTGCTGGAGGAGGACTCTGAGGTGCCTGTCTCCTGTTCTCCTTGTCAGACTCTCCTGAAGGCTGGTACGCTGGTCGCTGCTGCAACACAAACATAACTGGATTAGCAACGCATTAGATTTGCCTTCTGGCTCTAGAGCACGTGGACCGTACCAAACGTCTGTGAGGGCTCTGTATTACAGCCCACTGGATTTGAAAGCACAGCCATCATTTGCATTTACTTGTACCATCTTGATTGTACAGTACTTCGGTCAACTGTTGTTCATTTTAAATGTGCTTTATGAATAAATTTGACATTGACATCACGATTAGTTTGAATAGCAGATTAAAATAGCAGGCTACTGGTAATCTGAAGGTGGTAATATCACCACTGGGTTGTGTGTGTGAACCTGTAGTTGGTACTGTGAGGGTTGTGTGTGTGGGTGTGTGTGTACCTGTAGTACAGTGGTACTGTGAGGGTTGTGTGTGTGTGTGTGTGTGTGTGTGTGTGTGTGTGTACCTGTAGTACGGTGGTACTGTGAGGGTTGTGTGTGTGTGTGTGTGTGTGTGTGTGTGTGTGTGTGTGTGTGTGTGTGTACCTGTAGTACAGTGGTACAGTGAGGGTTGTGTGTGTGTGTGTGTGTGTGTGTACCTGTAGTACAGTGGTACAGTGAGGGTCTGTCAGTTTGGTGTAGGTCTCCTGGAGGCGACTCTGGACCGGCAACACAAACCCTTCTAGAACCGATGAGGAGGGACCACCACCTGCTCCTCCTCCTCCTCCTCTCCCTGCTCCTCCTCCTCTCTGTTTCCTGTACAGCTCCTGCAATCGCTGGCTCCTCCTCTCCGCCTCCTCCCTCTGAGCCATCCTCTCATCCGCCTGCCTCCTCTTCCTCTCCTCCTGTTGCTTAGCGATGTAGAGTCTGACGGTGTCTGCGTCGTAGTGCCGTTCTCTCCGTGGCTGAGGTTGTCTCTTGCTGGGGCTGGCGCTGCGGGAGGGTCGTGGCACAGGGCCCCAGGCAGACAGGGGGGCCCTGGAGCCCACCGAGCCTCCTCTCCTCCCCCTCCCCCTCTCCCTCTCTGCCCCCCCACGCTCCAGCTGCAGGTCGTCTAAGATGCAGCGGATGTCAGCGGAGAGGAGGTCCGTGGAGGAGGTGGCAGGAGGAGGCTGGGAGGGAGGTGCGGTGGGGGAGCGCCCTCGGCCCCCAGGCCGCTGAGGAGATCAGGACGGGAGCGGAGGAGGAGGAGGAGGAGCGCTGAGGGGAGATCAGGACGGGGAGGGGTGCAGGAGGAGGAGGGCGCTGAGGAGATGTCCCTGCAGACAGAGGAGGAGGAGGTTAGACAGAGACACTTTGACAAACAGCTGTGTAGTGGACCCACATCACGGATGAAGGACAGGTCGGCAGTAATCAACCTCCTACTGACTCAGACTGTCACCTTTGACCTTTGGACCGGTGTGTGGTGAACACAGGAGGTCAGGGGTTAAAGTGTATACAAAAGCCATGAAGCAGAAGTCATGAAATCCTCCTCTCTCTCTTTCTTTGCGCTTTGAGCTAATGCTCCAGAAATGGGGCTTAACCATGCAAGCAACCCTGCACACTCTCTCTCTCTCTCTCTCTCTTTCTCTCCCTCTGTCTCTCTCTCTCCCTCTCTCTCTCCCTCTCTCTCTCTCTCTCTCTCTCTCTCTCCCTCTCTCCCCTTCTCTCTCTCTCTCTCTCTCTCTCTCTCTCTCTCTCTCTCTCTCTCTCTCTCTCTCTCAGCCATGGGGCCTGCATGGAGGACAGCTAAACCTCTCTTCCCCCCCCCCCACACACACACACACACACACACACTTTCTGTAGCTATCACTCTCTTTCTCGCATGTAGAGCTCCTTTCCAGTTAGAAACACTCAGGCAGTCTGTCAGAAACAGTCAGCCGGTCTGTGCAGTCAGTCAGAAACAGTCAGTCACCCATAAGCAGTCAGTCAGAAACAGTCAGTCGGTGCTTCTTCCGGTCACTGAACACCGCCCTGGCTTAACAGGGAGGGGGAGGGGCTAACTGTACACTCCCTTTCATTATTTATGCTAGCTGTCTGTCCGTCTGTCCGTCTGTCCGTCTGCTTTCCTGCCTGCCTGCCTGCCTGTCTGCCTGTCTGTCTGCCTGCCTGCCTGCCTGTCTGTCTGCCTGCCTGCCTGTCTGTCTGTCTGTCTGTCTGTCTGTCTGTCTGCCTGCCTGCCTGTCTGTCTGCCTGCCTGCCTGTCTGCCTGCCTGTCTGTCTGCCTCTTTGTCTGCCTCTTTGTCTGCCTGCTTGTCTGCCTGCTTGTCTGCCTGCTAGTCTGCCTGTCTGCCTGCCTGTCTGCTTGTTTGTCTGCCTGCCTGCCTGTCTGCCTGCCTGTCTGCCTGCCTGTCTGCCTGCCTGCCTGTCTGCCTGCCTGCCTGCCTGTCTGCCTGTCTGCCTTTCTGTCTGCCTGTCTGCCTGTCTGTCTGTCTGTCTGTCTGTCTGTCTGTCTGCCTGTCTGTTAGTCTGCCTGCCTGCCTGTCTGTGTAGTAAAGTAGAGGAAAAGGAGAGGAGGACAGAGAAGGAGATGAGGAAGAGGAGGACAGAGAGGAGATGAGGAAAGAGGAGGTCACTCACCTGTCCTGTCTGCTCCTTCAGCAGACTGAGCTCTTTCCTCCTGGTGCATTCTGGGAGCTGGACCAAGAAGCATCTTCACCAGCTTCTGTCCGTCACGCCATGAAGACGTACTGATCACTGTACACACACACACACACACACACACACACACACACACACACACACACACACACACACACACACACACACACACACACACACACACACACACACACACACACACACACACACACACACACACACACACACACACACACACTGTTTAAACAGAGCATGCTAATCTCTCTCTGGCTCATAGCAGTAACTGGAGATGCCCAGAGTAGGCTGTGTGTATAGTCTGTAGTATACTGCTCTCATACACAGGAGGCTGTCTAATCAGACCAGGTAGAGTAAAATGAAGTAGACTCTGCTCTCATACAGGAGAGCTGTCTAATCAGACCAGGTAGAGTAAAGTAAAGTAGAGCTCTGCTCTCATACAGGAGGCTGTCAATGAGCAGACCAGGTAGAGTAAAGTAAAGTAGAGCTCTGCTCTCATACAGGAGGCTGTCTAATCAGACCAGGTAGAGTAAAGTAAAGTAGAGCTCTGCTCTCATACAGGAGGCTGTCTAATCAGACCAGGTAGAGTAAAGTAAAGTAGAGCTCTGCTCTCATACAGGAGGCTGTCTAATCAGACCAGGTAGAGTAAAGTAGAGCTCTGCTCTCATACAGGAGGCTGTCTAATCAGACCAGGTAGAGTAAAGTAAAGTAGAGCTCTGCTCTCATACAGGAGGCTGTCTAATCAGACCAGGTAGAGTAAAGTAAAGTAGAGCTCTGCTCTCATACAGGAGGCTGTCTAATCAGACCAGGTAGAGTAAAGTAGAGCTCTGCTCTCATACAGGAGGCTGTCTTACCAGGTCTGTGTTGTGGGTCAGTTCCAGTACCAGAGCCGGCTTTGCAGACCTTCCTGACGGGCTTAGAGGGCCTCCGCTCTCGAGCTGCTGCTGCTGGCGACTGGTTCTGGTGCTCTCTGGAAGGAGGAGGAGGAAGAGGGGAGGAAGAGGGGGGGGGCAAACCTCAGACATGTCTATCGTGTGTGTGAGTGATGTCATGTCTGTTCACAACTTCCTCTAGTCAGACAAAGCAGGAAGAGAAACTGTTCATGTAATCGCCCTCGACAACGGGCTGTCCATCAAACTGTGTTCTGTCCCCAGGCCAAACAAACAGGCTGTCCACCAAACAGTGGGCTGTGTCCCCAGCCCAAACAAACAGGCTGTCCACCAAACAGTGGTCTGTGTCCCCAGCCCAAACAAACAGGCTGTACACCAAACTGTGGGCTGGGTTTAGTGTTCTATAAGAGCTAACGGCTAAGCTTTGAATGCTGGGCTGGGTTTAGTGTTCTATAAGAGCTAACAGCTAAGCTTTGAATGCTGGGCTGGGTTTAGTGTTCTATAAGAGCTAACGGCTAAGCTTTGAACAGTGGGCTGGGTTAAGTGAGCTAACAGTTAAGCTTTGTATGTGATGCACCAAACCGTTAACCCGAACCCCTAAGTTTGACGACAAACTATCTGTTCTCTATGGTGAAACCAGTGACACACACACACACGCACATGCACACACACACGCACACACACACGCCACCCCTCCAATCGCACTGAGACTGACAACAAACTCGTTGAAGCCACTAATACCCAAACACACACCGACAGAAGCACAGCAACCCAACACACACCGACAGAAGCACAGCAACCAAACACACACCGACAGAAGCACAGCCACCAAACACACACCGACAGAAGCACAGCAACCAAACACACACCGACAGAAGCACAGCAACCAAACACACACCGACAGAAGCACAGCCACCAAACACACACCGACAGAAGCACAGCAACCCAAACACACACCGACAGAAGCACAGCCACCAAACACACACCGACAGAAGCACAGCCACCAAACACACACCGACAGAAGCACAGCAACCAAACACACACCGACAGAAGCACAGCCACCAAACACACACCGACAGAAGCACAGCAACCAAACACACACCGACAGAAGCACAGCAACCCAAACACACACCGACAGAAGCACAGCAACCAAACACACACCGACAGAAGCACAGCAACCCAAACACACACCGACAGAAGCACAGCAACCCAAACACACACCGACAGAAGCACAGCAACCAAACACACACCGACAGAAGCACAGCAACCCAACACACACCGACAGAAGCACAGCAACCAAACACACACCGACAGAAGCCGCAGCCGACTGAGCACGCCGACCGGGCGCAGCCGACTGCAGGCACTGCTCCAGGAACGGAGGCACAGCCACCAGCCCGGCGGCCACCGTGGGAAGCAAGCCTGACAATAGCCTGCACCGCCAGGGCAGGCCATTACTGCACCAGGCACTGGAGCCGGGCAGCGCATGACCCAGCGTGCTACATGGAACTGAGCCACGCAGAAAGCCACGCAGGCGCACACCGACAGAGCTTATGACAGCCCAACCC
>JAPMUY010000054.1:77500-140698 GCA_026901105.3 Galaxias olidus | reverse complement strand
ATCCGCTCTTGGCATGGCCAGATATTAAGAGAATAAAATACAAATAATAAGTTGTGAATTAAACCGAGAGGTATCCCTATACCTATCCCTATTACCTATTCCTGCAGGCACTTTCTGCCAACTCTGCAGGGATACTTGCCACCTGAAAAGAAGATAATCTTTCCCTACTCTGTTCCTGGAGGTTTGATAAATGACGCTCTGCAGGAAAGACCTACCTTTATACCTTTGTCCTGAAATTAAACCACTTTTTATGGTTTTTCAACATGATGTTCTATACTTTTGTGCCCATATTGGATCCTTCCTTTTCAGCCACAGCCACTGGCTACTTCTGCTATATCCGATAGAGCTTTTATGGTCTGGCACATTTCTTTGTCGCAGATCCCTAACTCCTTAAGTAGTTTGGTTGTTGATATTGCCACAAATCCACGGCATCCAACTTCCACAGGACACACCTTTGTTCTCCAACCTCGCTGCTCGGCCTCAGCTGCCAATTCGCAATAGCGGAGTTTCTTTCTTTCATATGCCTCATCTATTGCTTCTTCCCACGGGACCGTTAGCTCAATAAAATAAACACTTTGCTGTGTGTTGGGCAAGAGTAATAAGTCTGATCTTAAGTTGGTTGTTGCAATCTCTGATGGGACTCAGTTGTTGGCCAACATCAGCAAGCATTTTCCAATCACATGCTCTCCTCAGCTGCCCTTAGCTTTGTTTTTCCCTAAAACTCTTCTTTCCCGGAACTCCCTCCCTGACAAAGCGAATGTGGTGCATGTTGCCTTCTGCTCCAACGGGCAGGCATTAACTGTTGAGCGCCTATGCTCTATTACTTCCTCCAAGCATTTTAGTACTTTATTGTGGCACCGTACATCTTCCTCGAGTAAGGCTAGTCCTGCACCCAGCCATTATGTGTTTCAGTGTTTGAAATTAGCTGTCCCCCCACAGAGGGGGCATGTTGGATCCTCACCTACCCATTGGCTAAGATTTGTCTGCGTTGGCAGTACATCATAGGTTGCCCTAACAATGAAGCTAATTCTTGTGGATTCCATTCCCCCACAAGTTCTTCCAGGCAATTTTCCTCTGCTCTACACTTCAGTAGTAGTTTGGATAGGCACTTCACTTTCTTCTCTCTTGCTTTTTTAATGGTATACTGTCCTAGCCTGTGAATATATCCACTTGGGTCCCATCCATTTATACATTCTGAATTCTCTTTCTCAGACAGAAACGTCAAGCGTTAATTTTAGTTAAACCAGTTCAGGCACACAATGTAGAAACTAAGTCACATACAGTACCATTCAAAAGTTTTGACACGTTCACTTTTTTGACTACAAGAAATTATGGGTTAAGATTATGGCGGGGGTGAAAGAGAAGGCTAGTGAGGATACTGTTGCACGTGGCTCCTTTGACAACAATGCTGACCTGGCAACGCAACTTAATGGGCCTCATTCACCAATCATTCTGAAGAACAGTTTGCTTCTTAAAACCCACTTACGCGAGTTTTCACGAAGATTCTGACATTCACCAATGTTTTCTTATTTGGGATTTGTTCTTGTGTAAGAACAAAATCAACGAATATTCAAGAGCATACTTGCATTTGAGGGCAGAATGTTCCCTTGAAATAATTTTACAATAATACAGTTGTAAAATATTATTGGATTTAAACTACAATATGTTTTTATCATTTACATCATCGCTGGTCCAGAGTTCTCAACGGGCCAAAAACATTCAAGCCCAGCCCAGACCGGGCCGGCCAACTAGTGGGCCAAATCTATAATAATAATAATAATGATAATAATAATACATTTATTTTGAGGGCGCCTTTCAAGACACTCAAGGTCACCTTACAGTAAATATTATAATTACAATATACAATATGAATGAAAATTAAATATAAAATAAAAGTAATTCAGCAACAGAGTAACAATACAAAAGGGGGTGTAGGGTAGGAAACTACAATGGAAACCATCCTGGAATATGTGAAGACACTGATAAACAAAGGGAGACAGCTGGGCACAGTATATGGGAGCAGTTACAGTGAGTAAGCCAATTTCAATAAAGGAGTTTTTTGTTGAGACTTTCAGGACGATAAAGTGTCAAGACTGTTGGATAAGTGGGGGAAGGCAGTTCCAGAGTCTGGGTTCTGAACAGCTGAAAGCCCTAGCACCCATGGTGCTGAGGCGTGAGGGGGGAATGGTCAGAAGGCCAGACGATGAGGAGTGCAGGGAACGAGAGGGGGTATAGTTCTGAAGGAGGTCAGATATGTGTGTGGGGACCAAATTATGGAGTGCTTTGAAGGTGAGCAGGAGAGTTTTGAATTGAATGCGGTATTGAACAGGGAGCCAGTGTAGTTGGATGAGAGTTGGGCTGATATGGTCACTGGACTTGGTGTGGGTGATGATACGAGCAGCCGAATTATGGACTTTTTGTCCCCGGTTTAGTAGCTTTGTGGGGAGGCCTGAAAGAACAGCATTGCAATAATCAATCCGTGAGGATACAAATGCGTGGACCAGGACTTCAGCACTTAATTGAGACAGGGACGGGCGAAGTCTGGCTATGTTGTGGAGGTGAAAGAATGCGGTCCAAGTTATGGAGTTGATATGAGGGGCAAAGGAGAGAGTGTTGTGGGGGATAACTCTGAGGCTCTTGACTTGGGAGGAGATGGGTACAGGGAAGCCAACAATCATGTTAAGGATGGTGGCTTTGGACAAAGTGGCTTTGGATCCAACTAGCAGGGCCTCTGCTTTACTGCCGTTGAGCTTCAGGAAGTTTAGACTCATCCAGCTCTTGATGTCCTGAAGGCAGTCAGTAAGGGAGGAGGGAGGGAGGGCAGTGGCGGGCTGGGTAGAGACATAGAGCTGGGTGTCATCAGCATAACAATGGAAGTGGACACCGTAATGACGGAGGATCAACCCCAGGGGAAGGAGGTAGACGATGGAGGAGTGGACCCAATACTGACCCCTGGGGAACACCCTGTGCAACTGCAGCACCTTTGGACCTGTGGTTCTCCAGCTGCACAAACTGTTGTCTATCAGCGAGATAGGATGAGAACCAGGAGAGTGCGACACCAGTGATCACAATGCCAGTCAGGTGCTCCAGGAGTACTGAGTGGGAGATGGTGTCAAAGGCGGCACTAAGGTCAAGGAGGATGAGGATGGATAGTAGTCCTGAGTCAGCTGCACAGAGGAGGTTGTTGGCGATTTTAACCAGGGCAGTTTCCGTGTTGTGTTTTGAACGGAAACCGGATTGAAATGGTTCTTGAAGGTTATTGGAGTCAAGATGGGACTGAAGTTGAGCAGCAACAACCCTCTTAAGCACCTTGGAAATGCAAGGGAGATTAGAAATGGGCCTGTAGTTGTTAAGATCATTACCAGGTTTTTTGAGGATGGGTGAGATTGCAGCCAGATTGTGAGAGGGGGGTACAGTTCCAGATTTGAGGGAGGAGTTGATTATTGGTGTTATCAAGGCTTTGATTAGGCTTGTGGGGAGAGGATCAAGCTGACAGGTAGTGGACTTAGACTTGAAGATGAGCTCAGAGATAAACAACACAGATGCTGGGGTGAAGTCAGATAGGGCGCTGGCGAATGACAGAGCTAGTGGGACCATCCAGGCTAGTTCTTCTGATGAAGTGGCAGATGAGGCCACCTGTAGGTGGATGGTATTGATTTTGGTATTTTCGTGAAAAAAAAGGTGAAGGAAGGCAGTGCAGTTTTCATTGGAGATATTGTAAGGGAGGTTGCTAAGTGGCTGTAATAGGTGGCTGACTGTGGAGAAGAGCACAGACCAAATTTGCTATCTAAATTTCCAAACCCAATCCGACCCGGGTCTCTGTTCTGTAACTAAACTCGCGTGAATAAGGGAAAGCGGACACAAGGTGGATAGTGGACCGGACAGTAAGGTAATAGGAAAACATACTTAATGGCTGTGTATTAATACATTTTTGTTGGCTAACAATACTTTTAAATATTAAAAATAGGCTAGTAAAGACGGTGCTTTGATACAATCAAACACAGACCTTCACCATAACAGACTTGTCTTGTACATTTTACGTGCAAGCAGCGCAGCAAACCGGCAGATTTTTTGGTACAGCCCAGGCCGGTCTAGTTGTGTGCCCTTATCTGGAGACAGCATTCCATGAACGAGTAATATCAACCCATTCATCTTTTTTGTGTTATTTTAATATCCACTACTGATGCTACTAAATATGACAGCTCATTTGCACACGGCCCTGTAGTCTCATACACTTTTATGGTGATTGGCGGGGCGTTTACCTATGCTAATTAACAACAACTGTCACAAGCTTTCAATTTACGAAGAAATGGGATTCATCAATATAATAACATGTGCGAACAATTCTGCGGTTTAAAAACGTTGTGAATTCGACGTAGACTTCTCTTAGGAAACGTCTTAAGATCAAACATAAGAAAAAAAACAGGTCGATATTGGTGAATGAGGCCCAATGACTTTTACCTGAGATATGATTAACATAAACTTACTACCCTATCCACAACATAATAAGAATAATTCATTTTATTTAGTTTTTTGCGCTTTTCTAGATACTCAAAGCGCTTTACACACACTGGTCGCCAATTAATAACACAGAACGAACTACGAATGGACCGACAGCTATCAAACACACCACTCAGTCTGAGTGATACCATGGTAGCCAATTTGCGCCAGACTTGCACACCCAACATATCACGACAGACTCACACAGATAGGTGGGAGGACACCGGAGTAAACCCACACAAACATTGGGAGAACATGCAAACTCCACACAGAAAGGGCCTTGGCTGAGGGGGGGGTTTGAACCTTCTTGCTGTGAGACAACAGTGCTAACCACTGAGCCACCGTGATGCCATGTTAAGGGACATTACCGTTGAACAAGCAAACTCACATTTGGCCAAATTAACCGTAAATTGCGCAGCAGCCAAATGCTCACGCAACGACCGAATACGCAACACATCAAATCATATCAAATCAAATTTATTTGTATAGCACATTTCATACGCAGAGGCAAGTCAATGTGCTTTACACAAGGCAAGCAGAAAAACATACAAGGAAGATAACAAAAGACCATTAAAAGAAACAGGAAATAAAACGAGAAAATAAAATTGCTAAGTGACAATACTCCCGTGGGATGAAGTATTCCCACTAATATGCAGTAGAGAACAAATACGTTTTTAACCTGGATTTACGAGTAGTCAGGCTTGGAGCGAGTCTCAGATCTTCTGTAAATTGATTCCAGCTATTTGCTGCATACTAGCTAAATGCTGCTTCGCCTTTTTTGGTTTTAACTCTGGGGACAGTTTGCAGACCTGTTCCGGATGACCTGAGGGGTATAGACGCATCATACTGTATTAGCATGTCGGTAATGTATTTTGGGCCCAAATTATGTAGTGACTTGTAGGTGAGCAACAGTATTTTAAAGTCAATTCTCTGACACACAGGGAGCAAGTGTAGTGATTTCAGATTTGGTGTAATATGATCATATTTTGTGGTCTTTGTTAAAAGTCTGGCGGCAGCATTCTGAACAAGCAGTAGAAGTGTAATTACCCGGGAGAAGACCATTACAGTAGTCCAGCCAACTGGAAATAAATGTGAGAATATTTTTTTCTAAATCTTGTTGGGACATGAGTCCTCTGAGTCTTGCTATGTTTTTGAGGTGATAATATGCGGATTTTATTACCAAGTTGATATGGCTGGTGAAATTTAGGTCTGAGTCAATCATGACACCAAGATTTCTATATGGTCCTTAGTTTGCAGAGACATGGACTCAAGGTGTGTGCTAACCTTAAGCCTTTCCTCTTTAGCACCAAAGACAATCAGCTCAGTTTTTTCTTATTTAGCTGAAGGAAGTTCTGGCACATCCAGTCATTGACTTTCTCAATGCACTGACACAGCTATTCTATTGCCCTGTTGTCATTTGGTGAAAAAGCTATGTATATTTGAGTGTCGTCTGGATAACTGGTAGGCAATATTGTTCACGCATAATTTGACCTAGCGGGAGCATGTAAAGGTTGTCCCAGGGACTCCGCATGTCATGTTAGTGAGCTCAGATAGTTGCCAATGGACACAAAATAGTTCCTGTTTTCTAGATATGACTTAAACCAGTTTAAGACCTTTCCGGATAGTCCAACCCACTTTTCCAATCTTTCTAGAAGTATTTTATGGTCAACAGAACCAAAAGCAGCGCTAATCCATGACTGTCCCAACTGTCACTGTAGACATTGTCTAAGTGAACTGCATCTGTCCAAATCACCAACCTCCATATTCATCAACCACTGGAATGTGGCTGGAGCATTTCGGAAGCCAAAAAATATGATCTTATATGAATGCAGGCCGGATGGACTAATAAACGGCGACATTTCTTGTGCCCTTTCGGTCAACGGCACCTGCCAACAACCCTTAAGGAGATCAAACTTGCTCACAAATTGAACGCAGACCCAACCTGGTCGATGCAATCGTCCATTCGGGGGAGCGGAAATGCAAACCTGAGCAAAGCCTGGGTGTATTATCAGGCTTAGGGAGGAGTAAGCATGGGGAGGCCCAGCTAGAAGATGATGGTTCAGCAATATTGTTTTCAAGCATATACTTGACTTCCGTATTTAAAGATCTGTGCTTATCCGCAGACACGCGGTAAAATGTGGTTTGATCGGTTTCGCATCCCCCACCTATAGGCCTATATCAAGCTATACAAGATGGGTTTGTGGGGGTGTGTCACCAAACAAACTTGGGAAACTGCCATTTAGCTCAGCCAACTCAACCTGTTTTGACTCACAAATGACCTAACAAATTATCCAAGTCCTCAATAACCTCAGTGTTCTTTTGCTGCCCACAAATACATAGTGTGATTGGGAAAGCATGGAGAGGAGTGGTGTCCCAAAAAGACCCAGATAATCAATAATACATTTGGACTGTGAGCTAAATTAAAAGGCTTGCACAATGGGTAGGCATTGGTATCCACTTCCCAAACTAGCAATAGTAAAAAAAAAGTCATTACATTTGAGAGTTGAGTTTGGGGCCTTCTGTGCTTTGACAAAAAGAAGTGCAAATGCCAGAAAATACTTTTCATAAACTTGTATACTTGAAGTGGAGTCCTGTGAGTGTGCAGGAAAATGCTTGCTCTCCCACCTTTCATGTTTGGTGAGTTCAGTCATACATCTGTTCTGAATGCGTAACTTGAGAAAACTGTCACACTAGGCAACCTTATTAAACATGATATTCACGTAACATCTTAACAATACCCTCATCAGGATACTCTTATCGGAACTACTGTCTTAACCGGATAGTCTGCATTAGGCAGGTCAACAATTTAATCTGTGATCACAAGCAATGTTTAACATTTCTTTTCATTCTATTGAAAAGTGCAGACAGACTGTCTTCAACTACCAAACATACTGTTGTGCTCATATTGGATGTTAACTAACCCAGTGGCCCAGGATCAAATATCTATATGGCTTTGCTTTATTGTAATCCCTGCGCTAACAACACACCTACACAAACTGTCGTGCTGCACCCGACACAAGGAAGCACCTGCCACATAAACAAATACAACTACACAGTGGTGTTTGATACAACAACCTTTTAATGATGGCACAATGGTAATAAATGTGGACTTTATACTCTACTTCTTTATTAATGGCCAGATAATTCATAGATATGTTAACAGCAGGCATTATTCGTTCACATGCGGGGGTTTCATGGACTACCAGTTGGATTTCTGAGGACACACAAATCCTTTGTGGCTACGCGCCATTGTCAGAAGTGTAGACTTAATTGAATAGTAATATTATTGTATGATAAAAACAATTGCCAATTGTAACGACTGGAGAAGTAAACCGACTCCATGACAGTTTAGCTTGTAGTACAGTTGGTCATTGTTAGCATGGAATTTATGGAAATGTAGCCTCATCACGGAACCACTTCCAACAACACTTATCTCCACCACCCAGCAGTCCGCAGAGGAGGAGCTGTCTAATCTCGTCAGAGGATTATGTTGTTAGGGGCAACATTTGTGTGTGGGCGTCTGATGAAAAGTAAATAACCTGTGAGCCCAGTTGTCTACTTTGCTTATGTACTACCACAGATACTTACAATCTTAATAAGATATTCCATACTTATACAGAAGGATATAGCTTTTTCTAGGACCCTATCCCACACTTCATAAGTTATAACTGCCACAATTCGTACATAGAAACATATTACAATATAGACTGTCAGGTTCAATTGAAAGGTTGAAATATCCAACATTGTCCAAGGAACTAAGAACCAGGACATAGCTTTGGTGGTACCCCAGATTTCTACATAATGAAGGTTATTCTGGTACTGTCGGAGTGTTTTTACGTTAAGTGTTCTCAGCTTACAGAAAATTAAAAAATTTAAATTATGAAAATAATTTTTCATACAAAAAAAGTGCCAGACAGTGGGAAAAACAACATCCTTCAAGGACAGAAACAAGTATTGAACTACTCAGGAAAATTAACTCTTTATTTCCTTCAGGAGAAGTTTAACTTCGATCACAACCAATGTAAGGGTCTTACTATTTCCTTAAGCGTTACGGAATAATAATACAATTATCAAATTGTGTATCAAAAGGATATTAAATTTTAAGGCTGCTGGAAAAACTACAATTTCTCTGTTTAAAGTTCTGCCTGTCTCTCCATCTCTCAGTCAACCTTGGAACTTTTTATCTCTTTAAAGTACTGATTGGGAGGTCTATACTACAGAGAGAATAGAGCCTTACTCCTCTTAAACCAGCAGCGTGTACAAAATAAAAAATAGAGCACCCTTCTTTCTTTTCTTCAACTGGAAAAAAACAATTTCCTCATGGCCATATGTCATGCTGTGACAAACTAACAAACTAACGTGAATTCCACCCATTGTTTTGGCTGAGAAATTACGCCCTCTACTGTTAAAAACAGGACCTAACGAAAGGGCGAAATGATCGTTCTTCTTTTAACTTTCCATGCCAACCGTTGGCAAGTAAGATCGGCGGTGGGGCAGTGCTTGTAACAGTCCAGGTTAACGGCGTGGGAGTCGGGCACATTTCTCCACAGCCGATTGCTAAGAGGTCCAAGAACTCACTGATGAGGTGCAAGAACTCACTGAGCCAATATACGCGTGAGATTCGGATAAAAACAATTTACCGCACCTCAATACGAGTCTACGTCATATCACATGACGTTACCCAAGTATCCGTCCATAAAAAGAAATGGTTAAAAGTTGTATTTTACGCTTGTATGTCTTTAAAACATGGAATTAAGTTTGTTTTAGTGGGGAAGCAAGTAGGATATTTTATATTCAGGACGTTTTTCGATATTAGCGATCATGTGAACTTTTAATTATTTGATCGTATACAAGATTTTTTGTAACAGCCACATACCAGTCTCTTGCTGAATACAAAACAGGTCTTTGGTATGAAGGGGCGTCTTGGTTACAGTATTTATTCATAACATTTATGTTGCCTGTTATGGAACTGGGTCAGTAGGTGACGGTTCTGAAAAAAGGGACTGGCAGGGGTAAAAGAGGGGAGGGATAGCTGCTCACACCACCTTCCCATCGTTGATAACCCAAATGTAGCCACTTCCAATTCCTGTTGCTTTTTTGGGGATGTCTGCAGCCTTAGCAAAAGGTTTAAGAGAGAAGATGGACACAGCCAGCCATCCATTCAAATAGGTGACAGTGGTCCCTGACCTTCAAGGTCAAATTAAAATAACCTTGATTGGGAGTTAACATTCAAAGGCTGTAATAATATGGCCTGATCGTAAGCACAGACATATTCCCTTGTTTTTTTTTTGTCCCATGTCTGCTCATCTATTTTCTTCAGTCTTACTGAGATGAGTTGATTTATAGTTTTTCTCTAAAAAGAATGGCTGTATGGAGACCATCCCTCTGTCATCAACGGAAGCACTGCTGTCCCTATTATTTCTACATAATCTACCTGAGGACCATCAGGAGACCCACTAAATGACCAGGTTAGGCCATGCTTCTCTGGGATTGAAAAGCAGAGGTTACCTTTGAGACGGCTGTGAGGAGGTAGTGGCTGAAATTAAATCATGTAAATCATGTCTGGACGGATGCGTGTCTATTGTTACTGTGGTCCTGAGGCAACGTTTCAACTGGGCAGTGAAAGACTAGTGCAAACACTTGAGTCCAATGCATGTACACGCACGCACGCACGCACGCACGCACGACTTCATAGGGGATAAAAACATGAATCTTATCAGCCCCATGATCTATACGGGTCTACATATTGTTTGAGAGACCATTGCTGATCTTTACGTTTGAAACTCAGCGAGGGGTCCTTGCATCGCCAGGAAATGTGGTATGACGGTATTGTACTTTACTTGAGATATTACTGGCTCTGAAGAGGTCACCAATCATATATTATAGAGGAAAGTTACCTGTAGCTTTATTCAATGTCGAATTTGAAATGAACAGCATACTGTTTATTTGATAGTAATTCATCTTCTTGTGCATGAAGGTTTTAGAGAAACAGTAAAAAGAGATCCGGCACAGGTCATATTGAACTAGAATGGCATTTATGTTAGTCATGTACAGCACAAGAAGGGCCAGTTCTTTACAGATAATATAGACAACCAGTGCAGCTATGCCAAAACCAGTTGTCTTTGCATAATACGCCTATCAAATTCCACGGTTATATGTCAAATTATCAGACTACCAATGCTGATAGGTTAACATCAAAATTGTTATGCAATGGTCAAAACAACCATAGAGGCGCCCAAAGCACTGCCTCGAGAAACTAGCAGCTTCACACCCCGATCCAAGCCGACGTCAAATAACTCAAAAGAAGATATTGTCCAATGTAGTCTGTACAATGAATTCACCTTCACAGCGACAGGTGTAGGCGGGGGTGATCAGGTATGTTACACATGTTTACAGGTCGTTCTCCATCTGACGGGAAAGTCGCATGGCTGCAGACATGATGTGGAGGGGGTAGGGGGGAACACTTGGTATTATGTGATGTCCTTCTGTCTGGGTGGCCTATGGATGTTTCGGACGACACACTTCACCATCCACTCGATACCTTCGTTGACCCCGTCGCTGAAAGCACAGGGATTTTAGGCCATGCTTGTCTGCAGTAGTCAACTAATGGTTATCCCATCCATTGATGTATTCACTTGAGGAGTCACTTTTTCTAAAGCAGCTCAAACCACATCATGCTGAAACAGATAAAGTCCTTGGTAACACGAAGTTCAATGAAATGTTGAAAAGTCGTCTTACCCTGTCAGGGCTGTACATGGCTGCACTAGACAATCACGCTTCCCAATCTTAGGGCCACAATCACTAAACGCAGTTTTGATGTCTGGCACCGACATGCAGTTCTAGGATAGAAACAGACACGCGTAATGTGACCATCTACAAACAGTAGTACGAGCATCACTCCAAAATACTGTGAAGGCAATATGAACAGGCTAGTAGTAGTGCTAGTCATAGTGTTGCATTGTGTTTACATAGCAGAGCCCTAGAAAGAAAAGACTGAGGCTGTGTTACCTCAACATCCTGCTTATTGGCCAGTACGAGCAGAGGGACACCTTCCAAAACCTCACTGCTAATCATTTTCTCTGGTGACGAAAGAGAGCACTCATACATAACTGAATATGGCACCAGTGGACCAGCACTACATGGCAATCCATAGCGCCAGGCACTTAGTAGATACTCACCAAAGGCATCCTTTGACTCGGACAGACGCTCTTCATCAGTTGAGTCGATCACATAGATCACCCCATGGGACTCTGCATAGTACTGAGGATTTACAAGATCGGTGAGCAGGTTTGCGATATTACAATAAACATGTTACAAGCGATGAGTATGTGACCCCATTGTGTCGCATGCATACTTTGTCCCAAAGCGATTGCAGTTCATCCTGCCCTCCGAGATCCCAGAACATGAGGCGAGCCTTGCCCACGTCGATTGTGCCAACTGAGAGGAAAGAGGACACTCCTTTAGACTTTGCATTGCAAATACGGATACATCTCAGATGGAAATGTCCTTCTGTCATACTTAATATTACTTACAACCAATATTTAAAGCAACAATTAAGCTTGTCTTGGAAAGGACCTTTCCAACTGTAATGGTCTGTTGACTACTTGAGCAGATTGTCCTGTTAGTGTATTTCTTTAGACGGCAAGCGTCCAAAGCTTCAGAATTTAATACAATAGCAGAATTTTGACACATACTCACTATTTAGGCCAACTGTGGTCGTAATCTTGGACAAACTCATTCCCTTGTAGTTCTTACTGAACTTTGTTTTGGTCTGCTCCAGAAAGGTCTGCGGATGGGGAATAACATAGCTGAGTGAGTCAAATCAATTCTTATTTATACGTCTGGATAATACATCTAGTATGGTTAACATTCAAGGCAAGCTTAGTAAGTAGAGTTTGCTATTTTCGTGAATTTTCTACTTATTTTGCGAGCTATCGTAAAGTTACCAACATAGAACGTAACATACCGTTTTCCCTGCATTGTCCAGTCCAAGAATTAAAATGCAGTATTCGTCTTTTTGGAACATATACTTGTACAAACCAGATAACAAGGTATACATTTTCAAATAAATTGAAACAAGTTTGCTAAGTAGCTAGCAAGCAAGCTTGCTAATGTAAACAAGGCCGTTTTTCTTAGTTTACATTTGCTAACTCATGGTGCGCGAGGATAAAGACAAGACTATCGATTTATTAAAACATGACTAAACAAACAGCTGTTTACATGCGTGAAAAATAATAGTATACGATGAATAAATTTCGAAACTTGTCATACACAGGCTAACACGAAGAAAAACGCTACGTGTGATCTGTTGTACGGAGTCTAGCCCGGAAGTAATAGGCAATGGAATTGTGGGAGTGGTACATTTAGCTTTACCTACCACGGCTGGCACAGGAAATGTTATGTTATGCATATTTTTTAGCATATGCCATTTAGCTTCCACTGTCCAACATCGATCAGGAACTGTGTCAAGAAATAGTCATATTGTAGAGAAGCTTTCACCAGTCTCACCAGTCTGTATTTGAATGGTCTCTACAGTGTTAAACCAAAGCACCTATTGCGCCACAGAAACAGCATGTGTAGGACTGCAGCTATCCCCAGGTTTAACAAAACTACACTTCCTATAGGTTCGCACCCTTCCATTTAGAGGCGTGACATCTTGTTATACATGTTTCACTCATGGTACACCTGTTAAACAACTTGGGATTTTCAGAGTTTAATCACAGCCTGTCTGCTTTAGAAGCTGTAGCCAGGTTGTGGACCCACAGTGAACTTTTGTTGACAGGCATTGACTGGTCCTTCTGTCGTGGTTGTCCTAGAGTCGTATTGCAATGTAAGGGAGGGTTTAGTAGCTGTGGTGGAAGTGGAGAGGGTGTTGGTGGAGCTTACGACCGATGTTGTTTGCTGCAATGATGTAGTTGGCTTCCAGTCTGATAGAAGACATGGGGAAGTAAGTTTATGGTTAGGAGAAAGAGACACGTTTGCACTGCAGGAACTGTATTACCACTGTTATGATATTCAGAGTTTAACTTACTAGTGAGCTGAGTCTTTAGCTGACATATCAGTGGGTATCCGCCCTGCCCACAGAACTGCCCTGTGAAGTCATCCATGTCCATGGTCCACACAAATGCACATTTTATTCAGGTAATTCACCTGTGTGAGACAATGATAATGGGGTGTGGGGGGGGGGGGGGACAAATGATTATCACTTTAGACTTAGTCAAAGCCCACCCCACTGGCTTCCCTTGACAGCATATCTTATGACACATGATCGCCGGACTGAGGTGCGGGAATTAAGTATCGGTGATGAGGTTTTGGCTCTTTGTCTCGTGGTGAGTTCACCTTTCCAGGCTAGGTTTTCAGGTCCTTATGCTGTAGTTCGGCGGGTATTGGATCAGAATTATTTGGTTTCAACTTCGGGTCGTAGAAAGTCTGTGAACCTGTTTCATGTTAATCTAATGAAGCCCTTATATGCTGGGTCTTCTGAGGTGGACCAGCAGGGAGCCAAGGTAGCGAGTCCTTCCTTGGTGTCTGGTATTGGGTAATTGTAGGCAGGTGTGTGGATGATGTTGTCTCTGAGCCTGATGACGGGTTGTTGACCAGGCGTTTAAAGAATTTGGAGACCCTCAGGAATATGAAAGTGTTGTTTGGCCATTTGCCAGAAGCTCGCGCAATGGATCTGCTCAAGGGTTACTGGCAGGTGCCATTGTCTAAAAGAGCACAAGAGGTGGCGGCTCTTGTTACTCCACCTGGGCTGTATTCCTGTAAGGTGATGCCCTTTGGATTAAAGAATGCACCTGCAACATTTCAACGTCTGATGAATCGTGTGGTCGCTGGACTCGTTGGTTGGGCAATTTACTTGGATGATCTGGTGGTCTACAGTGATTCGTGGCGTTCTCACATGCAGCAAGTTGCCGTTTGATTGGTTGTTGGAGGCAAAGCTCACAGTGAATCTAGCGTAGTGTGAATTTGCATGTGCGACTGTGCCATACCTGGGTAAGGTGGTGGGGCAGGGGCGTGTGGAGTTGATAGACCTGTTTGCTTCTTTCCTAAGAACTTCAACCGACATCAATTTGACAACCCTCTCCACCCTGTTTGCTTGTGGCGTGGTGTGTGGTTTCTCTCTCTCTGTCTTGTACAGGTACTAACGGTGGGCGTGGCCGTGGGTTGTCAGCGATCCTGGGCCTGGATCTGGTGTCCCTGTGCAACTTTAAAAACCTCTCTGGGAGTTTAGTTCAGGGTGCTCTGACTACACACCCCATCATTGTTTTTAGATGTATTATGTTTGTTTAAGAATAAATCATTGTTTGTCCCGTATTGGTGTGCGTCTCCATCTTTGTCAGTACAGTTCAGCCCGGTTTGTGACAATGGAACATTATAGCCTTCAAGCCAATGAACTGAAGTCCTGGCACCAACCTTTACTCTGTCCAGCAATTTTTAAGGGACAAACATAATAACTGTTACAACACTGTGTGATAGTACAATGTGACGGGCCCTGAGAATGCAGAAGACCAAGATGTTACAATGGGAACAATGATTTCTCTGTTCCTATTGGTGGGATTCTGCATATCTTAGTCTAGGTTAGAGGTAGCAGATGCAATACCACTCTCTCCACATAGGATAGCAGTGTTAATCAACAATCTCCAACCATCCACCTGGCAGAGCAAGGTGAACCTGTTTGTCCTCTGAGGGACCTCCCCAAGACCCGGGGTCCTCCCAGACCAGGTCCAGACCATCAAAGCCGTAAGTCCTCAGGAAACGGATGAAGTTCTGGATGAACTTCTGACGGTTGGCTGCGTTTGACGCCATGATGACACACAGAGATATTAAAATTTCAAACTGGCAGGGCTTCATAGGTTTTTATCTATTGATATGATTGACAGACAATGTTGACTTTTCTTTTAACAGCGACAGGTAGACAATGTAGAATTTGTGGATGAACATGTTATGGAAGTAGCGGCTGGGTCACTAGAGGGAGGCCTTTCACAAGGAGTTACACTTACTGAGCTTTATCATGGTTTATCTCTCATACGGACAGGTACATCTTTAGCTGGGGATTTCTGAATGTAAACAAAAGAAACAAACGGTATACAGCCCCTCACATTGAAACAGAGTTCATATTTTTTTTCTGTTAGTTGTCCATCCATCCATTAACTTTACCGCTTATCCTGTACAGGGTCACGGGGGGGCTGGAGCCTATCCCAGCGGACACAGGGCGAGAGACGGGGTACACCCTGGACAGGTCGCCAGTCTATCACAGGGCCGACATATAGGGACAGACAACAACTCACACTCACATTCACACCTACGGGCAATTTAGAGTCACCAATTAACCTGCATGTTTTTGGACTGTGGGAGGAAACCGGAGTACCCGGAGAAAACCCACGCGAACACAGGGAGAACATGCAAACTCCACACAGAAACGCCCTTGGGTCAGGTGGGGATTGAACTCAGGACCTTCTTGCTGTGAGGCAACAGTGCTAACCACCGAGCCACAGTGCTGTTAGTTGTAGGAAACACAGATATATGAGTAGAGACAGCACAGTGTATCCTGAAGCTGCACCCATAGAACTGGTTTTCAGGATTTACCTGAGGTTTTGGATGTCACACCCTCTGTAGTTTGAATTTACGTTTCTGTAATCTTTCCTTTCTTGAAAATTCCTTTGGACTTCATGATATCAGTGTTTTATCTTTGGTGGTTGTTATTAAACTGCACAAAGTAGTGGGGGACCTGACGACATTACTGCACTTCAAGTGCGGGTGAACCAACGGACATTAGTTCACAAAATGCCTCCCATAGTATGATTTTGTAATTTATGGAATTACTTGGAATGCATTAGTGACATAAATCTTTTTGTATACAAGTATACAAAACCAGTCCTAAATCAGCGAAGCAAAAACAACCAACCTAGAACCCAATTTTCGACCTGAAGCCATTTTATTTCCATGAAGATGTTTCGCACAAAAACACCATAGGAACAGTATATCTGTTTTCTGTCCAACACACGAACTGTGAAACCAAATGCTAGGGTACGACACATAGATGTTTAAGGTGACTTCCAGGTAGGCTTATATTATGTTTGAATCGTGGCTCTATTATATTTCAATACACAATATGTTACCCAAACAATGCTTTACGGCAATATGAAGGAGTCATATCTCCAATATACTCCCAGTGCCAGCTCTTAACTATATATAATGGCAATCCAATGGAAATGGTCTCCCAACGTTTTAGTATGCTACTGTTACCCAGGAAAAATATTAAATATTGAGATTACTACCTGAAGCGAACGCGCAACCTGAATGTACAGAAAGGGCCATTTATTGATATGCTTTCACTACAGTGTTTACAATGTTTTATACAATACTCGTTACAGCCTTGTCAAACTAAATCCAGGCTACAACTATTAAATGTATTGTCTGCGGCGCAGAAATAAAATGTGTTATTTTTAGCAACCTTTAGCACCAGAATAATACTTGATGTTGGCACACTGTTGTCAATCCACGTTAACGTTGGCGATAAACATTTCCCTCTCGTAGTGCTCAGGGCCAGTCGCAGCACTTGCAGCTCAGATTGAAGACGGTGCCAGGTCCACACAGCGTCAAATGGGTGATGCCACCTGAGCAGCTGTAGAAGGTGGTCTTGTCATCAGGGTTGATGTGGAGACCATCAGGCTTGCCATTGCAAAAGCCTGGCCCTGGGGCATGGGTGGTTGTGGTGGTGGTGGTGGTAGCTGGCAAGGTGCTGGCACCTGGTCTGGGGGTGGTGGTAGGGGGCAGAGGGGGCAGCACTAGAATAGAAGGTGTATGAGAGATGATTGTAGTGTGTGTAAAATAGTCAAAAGACTGACACATTAAGAATTACAATGTACAATATATTTTATACTTATTTATCATAGATCAGATCTTTGGGCGATTTGAACAGACAAACCTATGCTTTGGGGAAAAGATTGCTGTAACACTAACCAATATTAAGGAGTGTTCGGAGATGGCCCATCAGGGGGTGGTTGCCCTGTCCACAGAACTCTCCAGCAAAGTCATCCAGATCCAGGGCCCAAACAAATACACCACCAAACTTATTCTCCTGCATGTAGCGTACCTGTGTTAAAGAAACAATATAGCAAGATTGACTTTAAATAGTTTTTAAGTCACAACGTACTACTGATAGCAGATAACCAGTTTCATTGTTTATTACAGTATTGTTTTGTACATTATTTTGTATGATAGAGAAATGCTTAACATCTTCAGTGAGGTGACACATACTTTGGTCTCGTAGCTCTCCCTGGTATCAAATCCTACCCACTCATTGCCCTTGGTGGCATAGGGAACTTTCTGGTCTTTAATCCAATGAATTTTGGCGTCTTTCAAGAAACCACATATCTTAAAAGAAAAAGGTTTGTTTATAAATTGTAAAAGTACAAAAGAAGCACTTTGTTCAGAACAAACAGAACACTTTCCACCTTTGTCATTTATTTCTTAAAAAGGTAAAAATACTCAATAGATGGGTCACATGGGTTATAGCCTATGGTCTAATCTTATGAATTATTCATGTTGATTCTCTCACCTCATAGTAGGACCAGAAGCCGGCCTCACGGGTGTATGGTCCGGCAGAGGCAGGACCACTAGCAGGGGCTCCAACGCCACTTTCTGTTGACGTCAGGCGGAAGGTGCGTCCATAGGTAGCGAAGCCCATCATTAGCTTTTCCACTGGGGTGCCATTGTCTCTCCAGTATCTCATGGCATAGTCCTGAGAGAATAATAAAGAAAGGTAAAGACAAGGTCTCGGAAACAAGAGGTAGGAGAGGAGATTAACTAGCCAATGGGGTGCTGAAAGGATAATTAGGTTGTCAGGTGTGACAGGGATGATATGGGGCCAGTTTGGGCAATTTAGCCAAAATACCGAGGAAAACACCCCTACTCTTTTTGAGAAGTGGGATCTTTCTTGTTTAATGTCCCATTGGAAAGACGCACTCTGTACAGTACAGTGTCCCTGTCACTGTCCTGGGGCATTGAGCTGTCTCAGATCAGAATGTAGAGTGACCTTACTGGCCAACCAATACCATGTCCAATAGCTGGTCTCCCATTTAAACCTTGCTTAGCTTCACAGGCAAGCCAAAGGTGGAATACAGGGTCTATTGCTGCTGACTGTGTATGTTTAAGAACAATGTTGCATTGTTTCACCAAGGTATGCTTCTGATGCCCCACTTATATGTATTTCACGTGTCACTATGCATCCTTACAGTGTTGAAGTGGATGAGGTCATCCTTGTCATGTTCTCCACGGAACAGTGGGCTGTTGTGTCCAGTGAACGTCTCCCAAGTTCCATGGAAGTCGTAGGTCATCACATTGATAAAGTCCAGATACCTAGAAACATATTAACATGGATAATCACTGTTATTTAATATTATAATTCCTCGGTTTCGATAGTCTGGATTATCTTGATTAAAGGTTCACACTAAAAAATGGCTGATGACTCACTTGGAAACTTCAGCGATCTCATATCCTGCATCGATGGTTCCCTTCCCAGCAGACACGGCCGCTGTTAACATCAGTCTGCGATTGCCAGTGGAGTTGGCCTCAGCTTCATAGGCAGCAACAAGCTCCTGGAAACACAAAACTCCATGAGTAAGAGTTTTAAACATACAGGTTGCTACTGTTAGCATACCAGAAGAACCCGCCTAAAACTTAAACCTTAAATAGGAGCCCACCTGGCAGAGCAGGGTGAACCTCTGTTTGTCCTCTGGGGGACTTCCACGAGACCCAGGGTACTCCCAGTCCAGGTCCAGACCATCAAAGCCGTAAGTCCTTAGGAAGCGGATGGAGGACTGGATGAACTTCTGACGGTTGGCTGGGTGGGACACCATGATGGAGAACCTTAGGAGAAGATTGACCTTTGATCGTCATACCAGGCTTCCATCTTTAATTAGTTCAAGCTAGGTAGTATTACGTGACAACAAAAATCACCAAATTACAGTTTTATTTGCATTTATAATCATATTCAGACACCTTACCAAAACAAGGTAGTAATACTCACTGGCTTGAACCAAAGTTCCACCCACCAACAGCAAGCAGAGTCCTCAGGTGAGGGTTCCTACAAGTTAACAGAGAAGATTCATTAAAAAGTAATTGCTCATGTTACTTTATGAGTTAGACTTTTAGCGAAGACCCAAAAATATGAACACACACCAATTATCAGATCACTGCACCACTACTGTTGCTCACCTCCAAGTCACATTTAATTTGGGGGCAACATACATTACTGAAATACTAATACAATATGAACCTTGGGACAGGTCTATTAACCATTCCCAGAGTTAAAACAAAAAAAGGTGAAACAGCATTAAGCTACTATGCAACAAATACCTGTAACCAACTTCCAGACGGCCTGAGACTTGTTCCAAGCCTGACTACTTTAAAGAACAGTTTAAAAACAAATGCTCCAAATAGCTTTTTGCTGAATAGTTCCTTTATAGAAATTGTATTATTTCTATTTTATTGTTTTCGTTTTATTTCTTGATTTATATATTTCTGCTTGCCTTATGTAAAGCACAATTAATACAGATAAATTTGACTTTGGCTTTGACCTTTCTTATTTTTTTGGACTTTATGAAAGGGACCCTAAAAAAAACACATATTGTTTAGATTTTATCTTATTATCTTTAGAAATCACTCCAGCTCACTATTGGGAAAACATTTGAAGAAACAGTAATTGGTTACATTACCTATGTGTACATGACCAAGGCACTTGCTTTCGTCATAAACAAATGCTCAAAGTCACCGCAACGAGATTTTGACCCATCTATTCATATAGAATATTTTTTACGGGGTTGGTTCAATTGAATAGGTCTTACTGGGTGAGTACTATACTTTGGCCATCATGGTCTGTTTCACTATCTGATTATTCACAGAACGGGTGTTTTTATAATACTGTCACAGAAATAAAATAACTATGCATGAAGACGGGGTCAAAATCCTCTGCGGTGTCACCAACTGAACTGAATTGCTTGGTTGTACTTTTTGATCTAACAGCTGGCAAAAGCAGGCTAATGACTTCAAAGGGTCACTAACCTTTTCCTGAATTGTGATTATTGTTTTGAAATACTTTTAGGACTAGTAAATGACATACATATCGAAACATTGTGTGATTTGCTTCAACAGTTATATTTTTGATTTGAGGTATGATATTATTAAGTGTGCAAAATATTTTCCCCTTTGTCACCGGTACTGAGTTGTACTAGCATTTCACTTACTTGGTTTTCAGCTCGTTGAAGGATTTGTAGAGTGTCTCATCGTTCCACTCGTAGGTGACCAGCTCGTTGGCGTGGTTGATCATGGAGAAGGCGTAGATCAGGTGAGTGCAAAGGAAAGGGTCCACATTAGAGGGCATGTACTTCCCAGTTCCTGGTCTGTACTGGGACCAGTTGGTGAAGTAGCACACCATCTTGGTGGATGTTGCTGTGGATACAGAGTAGGAAATCAGGCTCAGAGTACTAGCTGATGTGCTGAGTTACAGTCTCTTAGAAATCCTAAGATAGATACAGTACCAGTCAAGTGAATGAGAAAGTATGTCTTAACTGTTGACTGGTAATGTAAGTAAATCAGTGGATTTGATGTGAAGACTAGAATTTCTTTAGTTAAATAACCAAATCACTCCTTTTAATATTTATGTTTAAATGTTAATATTTTGAATTGAAATATGATATCCCTACTGCCGTAAATTTAAGCTGGCCATATAAATTCCAACAAAAGAAACAGCTTTTTGACTTACCTAGCTGGCACATAACCAGGCACAAGCCTTAAAAAAAAGATACGATTGATGTAAATATACTTGAGGTTACGACGTGATCATTTGAGTCAAATTCAGTGTAATCACGATCATTGCAATATACTATTTTTGTATGAATTTATACCAAAAAAATGCGATTGTCTTAAAAGTAGTCACAACTAACAGAAAATACATTTGGCTTAATCAAGTTTAAATTAATTAGCAATTAATTAGTAATTATGTTAATTATATATAACCATAACTATATATATATAACTATATATATATATATATATATATACATATATATATATTCATATTTATATATATATACATAGTTAACAAGTTTTATTTATATATATCCATGAAACATGGATTTATAAATAAAACGTAACTTGAAAGAGTACAAAGGCAAATATTGACTTGCGTTACGAAATGTGAGAATGCTTTATGAGATTTATGGAATGACTTGGAGTTTAGTTCTATTACCTGCAAGGAGTGTGAGTTTGGTCATCTTGATTCACAGCACTTGACTTCAGTAGGTTACTGTGACACAGAAAAAAAACATGACAGAAAGATGAAATGGCCGCATAAAGAAACTCAATGTCACAACATTGCAATGCCATGGGCTTTATACCCGAGCTGGATGAACATACACACATTTATGTCCCTCTCTAAAGCAAAGACCTCACTGACAAACAGTAAGAGCTGCAGCTGATGTGTTCCAGTGTGCATTTCAGCTCTCAATCCAGATCTACATAGCTTCAACCTCATGTGTGTTCTTTAAGAACACGTCCATAGGCAGTTATAAACAAGGTGCCATAGAGCAGAGTGGCAGAAAGGTTCTCTACACAAGGCTTTTAAGACTGCAATTCAAACTGTTAATATGTCAAATTCATGTGATGTTTGAGGAAGGCGCCAATGTCTCCTTTGATTCTTACCATGGGAACTCCAGTGAAGACGAAAGAACCATGGTATGTTAATAATGCCCGGCTCTTTATACAACTGGTAGAGGAGGAGGGCATCGCACTGGCCCCAACATGCTCCTCGTACCAGCATAGGGTAATAAAATGATTAAGCACTAATCAGATAAGATAGATATTATAAGGTCTCAATTAATGTAGCTCAAATGGAAACTCCATTGAGTACGTAGCCCTCACTGCTTTCATTCTGTCCACGCTAAAGGCACAGATGTTTTGCAATTAAATGGTAAAAACATGTAAATTAATTGAGTAATATTGTCAGCTGGTGCCTGAGTTTGCAAAACGTACATATTTCTTTTCAGAAAACGTAAAATGTCTATTCTAACTATTTACAAAGGGCTCTGCTGAATTTATTCAATAATGGTCCCATTGTGGGTTATTAATATGTGACCTAATGGCGTATACTGCCATCGAGCACATTTAAGTAAAACATTTTTTTTTATCAGCATCTGATTGCAAATAATTTCTTTTAAAAATAACACTGTTCTTGTTCCGAATTTGATCCTGACCTTCACCCTGCCTAACCTTTGTGCATTGATGTTAAAACAAGTTGAACATTGACCAAGGTCTAATCATCAGATTGCTTTCACAGCACAAATAAATGTTTCCGCATTAGATTATTTATTGATCCTGGTGTATACAGTATACGTTTAAAATATTTTTTTCCAATGAATTACTACAACTTAAATAAATAACGTTTTTGGACGAGCAGTGATTGAAGCATTAGGGTATTATTTTAAATCACGTGTCGAGCCAAGTTGAGGTGGTAAGTGGAACAAGGAAGCCATATAGTTCTGAACACATCAACATTTATATCTGCACTATGGAAAAACTAGATATTATATTTTATTGATCCCAGAGAGTATAAGTAGTTATGTAACCAGTCCAAAAGCCTAGTATGAGCACCAACAGTGAATGTCCATTGTTCAAAGTTCGCAAAATACTGTACTGAAAAGTGCGCATGCTTATCAAAAAAGGATCTAGATAATAGGACTGTCATGTCTTTATTATTTAAACCAACAACAATAAACAACCGATATTATAGTTTCATGTTAATCTAATCTTGGACCTAACATCAGTTTACTTCTGATTTGATTAACTACAACTGTTCACATTGCTGTCTAACACCATCCCATTGGTACTTCAATTCAAACTGTGTACAATGAGATGTCCTGAACCCACTTCATTTGATTTGCTTCGGAAAATTTACTCTGACCTTTTTACAAGGCCTACATTTGGACGTGAACACACCAGTAGAATAACATAAAGTGCTATTTAGGTATAATTTGTGAAGCTCGCATTGAAGATGTGGTGCTGTCTTGATAAAAACATCTGGCTTTCAGAATGCCTCATTCTAGTTTCAGAGAACAAAGTAACTTTGTTAGACATACTAAATAGGTTGAAACTCTATACTGTCAAGCCAATTTATGTGGCATTATTTCACAGTTTACATACAGTATGTGCGTGAGGACCATTAGGGGATTTTAAGGCAAAACGTTTCAAGGGCACAAGTCACAGAGTAAATCTTTCTGAGAAATTGAACCTGAAACCATACTGGCGAGGATACGTATGTTTTGACACCCACTATGACAACAATTGAGTTAATGGTTGAATCAGAATTAATACTTTGTGAAATGAATAAAAGTAAATCAAGATGGCTATGTGCTCTTTTAGGAGATACCGTGTAATTTCTGTGAGAACAGGTGTCTTCTCATTGCTGTTCATCAGGACGTCAAGAGGTTTTAGAACCTAGTAATGAGACCCAATTTGATTGAGCAAAATAATATTTTATTTTTATGTTCTAAACCAATCTACAAATATTTCACAAATGTACATGTCTAGATCTATAGAACAATACACAAAGCCTTAAAACAACTCACGTTTCTGCAACAAATCGTTTGTCTACACAGCAGAACTAGAAATAGAAAACTGTAGCAGCAGCTAAGAGACATTAGAGTCAGCATTAAACAGTTTAAGGTGCTCCTTTGTTTATGGCCAGACACAGCACTTGCATCCCTCATCAAAGACTGTGCCAGATCCACATGGCCTCAAATTGGTGATTCCACCTGCGCAGTTGTAGAAGGTGGTCTTGTCGTCAGGGTTGGCGTACAGACCATCAGGCTTGCCGTTGCAAAAGCCTGGCCCTGGGGCATGGGTGGTAGTGGTGGTGGTGGTGGTAGCTGGCAAGGTGCTGGCACCAGGTCTGGGGGTGGTGGTAGGGGGCAGAGGGGGCAGCACTAGAATAGAAGGTGTGTGAGAGATGATTGTAGTGTGTGTAAAACGTAAATACTGACAAATTAATTATTACAATGTTCAATAGACTTAATATGTATTTATCATAAATCAGATCGATTTGGCCGATTTGAACAGGCACTGACTGATTTAATTAATAACATATGCTTTAGGGAAAAGATTGCTGTAACACTAACCAATATTAAGGATTGTTCGGAGATGGCCCATCAGGGGGTGGTTGCCCTGTCCACAGAACTCTCCAGCAAAGTCATCCAGATCCAGGGCCCAAACAAAAACACCACCAAACTTATTCTCCTGCATGTAGCGTACCTGTGTTAAAGAAACAATATATCAAGATAGATTAACTTTAAATATATTGTAAGTCACAAAGGCCTACTAATAGCAGATAACCAGTTTCATTGTTTATTACAGTACTGTTTTGTTCATTATTTTTTATGATAGAAATATGCTGAACATCTTCAGTGAGGTGCCACATACTTTGGTCTCGTAGCTCTCCCTGGTATCAAATCCTACCCACTCATTGCCCTTTGTGGCATAGGGAACTTTCTGGTCTTCAATCCACTCAAGTTTGGCATCTTTCAAGAAACCACATATCTTAAAAGAGAAAGGTTTGTTTATATTTTGAAAAGATGTGATAGAACTACCTATTGACCTATGTTCAGAGCAAACAGAACACCTCCAACATTTGTAATCTATTTATTAAAAAGGTAAAATACTCAATGAATGGGGTTATAGGCCATGATGCAGTCGTATGAATTGTTCATGTTGATTCTCTCACCTCATAGTAGGACCAGAAGCCGGCTTCCCGGGTGTAGGGTCCGGCAGAGGCAGGACCACTAGCTGGGGCTCCAACGCCACTTTCTGTTGACGTCAGGCGGAAGGTGCGTCCGTAGGTAGCGAAACCCATCATTAGCTTTTCCACTGGGGTGCCATTGTCTCTCCAGTATCTCATGGCATAGTCCGGAGAGAAAAAGAAAGAATGGTAAAGACACAAGGTCTCCAAAACAGAGGAGAGGGGATTAATTAGCCAATTGGGCACTGAAAGGATAATTTGGTTGTCAGGTGTGACAGGGTTGATATGGCGCCAGGTTGGGCAATTTAGCCAAGTTTTAAAAGTGTTCATACAGTATTTTTGAACTTCTTCAGTTAAGCTGCTCTCAAAAGTATTCATAGTATAAGATAAAATTTCAAACTTTTCTAAATAAGTGCTGCTGTGACCAAAACGAACAGTAAATGCTGTAACTGGAAACCAAACGCAGCCATCCAAAGCTTTCATCAGAGCAGGCTACCACCCAGTCCACTGTATACTTTAACCAATCACATAGGATGTTCGCCGCTGTTCGCTTTTGCCACGTTCGCCGAGCTCGAAAAAATGTACAGCGTAGTTCCATGCAAAAGAACAACCAAAGCGACGTCGTTTTGTAGATTTTTGTTCGCCTACCCTCGGCTTCGCTTGAAGAATAGCCCACTGGAGCCTTTAGGGCTGTCAAATTTGTGATAATGCCACAAATAGTTTTTACGCTATTACCGCAGTCATAAATCGGACGTCAACTAGCAAGCCATGGATAAAGAAAAGGGTGTTTTTGAATGGTAAGTTTAGCAACAAACTCTGACAAACGAGTCTGTCGACAAGACCAAAGTTATTTGTAGGTACTGTCAATTAAATTCAATTACTACCGGAGAACATCTCAAATACCATTTCGTTAGCCAAGCACACAGCAAATGCAGACAGTCCCGTTAGCCCCAAAACATCTCGCTTGCAAGCCTTTATATTTCCCCATGTGACTCAGGTTGGACACAATTACATTCTGGTTTTCTTATGTGTGAGTGAGCTTTGATACTGAAGTAGTGGAACATTAGCTGACCAATGCACCTGTTAAAGAATGAACACAGTGTTTTTAGTCAGAACGCAGAAATTAAAATTGGTTCGGCATGCAGCCCATTGGGGATTAGTTGTAAAGCCTGTTCGGTGCTAGATGCGTTGTCAAGAATGAGTGTTTTTTTTCTTCATACATCGCGGGGCCAGTCATCGCCTGCCATAGTTGGGTGGGCTGCCATATATACTAGGTGGGCAATTTTGTAGATAGTCTAGTGGTAAGAAAACCGGCCTAGTGGTCGAAAGATTGTCGGTTAAAAACCCTGTCCGGATGGAAGAGTTTAATTTTCTTATGCAAATCTTCAAAATCTTAACTGAAGTTTAATACTAGTCTGTTCCAATCCATACACAAGTTAGAGCAGATTAGAGGCGTCTTCAGAGTTCTGTGTGTGCCTGAACTTGACGAGAAGAAGGGGCGGGCAGTGGCCCTTTAGGCTGCCCAGTAGTAAGTTAGAAACGGTACTGGTATTTCATGTGCTATTTTTCCATTAGCTCAAAAAAAACATTCTCAACTTTTGATTGGGTGGACCAGACGCACATTTGGGTGGGCTGTGCCCACCCTCGCCCCTACCTACCGCTGGTCCTTAGGCATCGTTTATTGGGCTTAAAATTCTCAAGAGATGAAGTAATCTGAGCATATTGGTAAATGCTTTACCTGGATTGTTTCAGTCTGTTTTGCGTTAAATGCTTACAAAAGGCCACAAACACGACCTTGTATGAGATACTGAGTCATACTAATATTACTAAGTAATGTCAAATTTAGCAGGCTTGAGTTTATCATTTTGATCTGAGTATATTTTTTATGCTAAATGCATTACTGTGAAGGTTTTTGGACAATATTTGTTTTGTGTAGTTAATTGATTTCCAATAATAAATACATTTGCATAAAGCAAGCATATTTTGTCCTCTCCCATGTTGATGAGTCAATTTTGAAGAGATAAAAATGTGCGATTAATTGCGATTAACTATGGACACCCATGCAATTAATCACAATAAAATGTTTTAATTGCTTGACAGCCCTAGACATTATGCATCCTTACAGTGTTAAAGTAGATGAGGTCCCCCTTGTCATGTTCTCCACGGAACAGTGGGCTGTTGTGTCCAGTAAACTTCTCCCAAGTTCCATGGAAGTCGTAGGTCATCACATTGATAAAGTCCAGATACCTAGAAACATATTAACATGGATAATCACTGTTATTTAATATTATAATTCCTCGGTTTCGATAGTCTGGATTATCTTGATTAAAGGTTCATATAAAAAAATGGCTGATAACTCACTTGGAAACTTCAGCGATCTCATATCCTGCATCGATGGTTCCCTTCCCAGCAGACACGGCCGCTGTTAACATCAGTCTGGGATTGCCAGTGGAGTTGGCCTCAGCTTCATAGGCAGCTATAAGCTCCTGGAAACACAAAACTCCATGAGTAAGAGTTTTGAACATACAGGTAGCTTCTGTTAGCATACCAGAAGAACCCGCCTAAAACTTAAACCTTAAATAGAAGCCCACCTGGCAGAGCAGGGTGAACCTCTGTTTGTCCTCTGGGGGACTTCCACGAGACCCAGGGTACTCCCAGTCCAGGTCCAGACCATCAAAGCCGTAAGTCCTCAGGAAGCGGATAGAGGACTGAATGAACTTCTGACGGTTGGCGACATTTGACACCATGATGGAGAACCTTGGAAGTGGAATAATCATACCAACAAGTATCAGAACAAGTATCTGAATGTAGCTATAAAGTCTACATAATAATACACAATACATTAGAGATTAGAGTCACCGCATTAGAAAGGCATCCCTTTGGAATGTAATATCTCATTACAGCACAAGACTAAAAGGGATACTCACTGGGATGAACCAAAGTTCCAGCCGCCTACAGCAAGCAGAGTCTTCAGGTGAGGGTTCCTGTGAGTCAACAGAGAAGGTTGATTAGAGGTTACATGATTACACCTGGCGAAAAGATCCTTGTCATGTCACGTTAGGGCAACCATTTTTTTTATTTTTAGTCTTCATTATTGGAAGTTCTTCACTGAAGAGGAGCCTACTTACTTGGTTTTCAGCTCGTTGAAGGATTTGTAGAGTGTCTCATCGTTCCACTCGTAGGTGACCAGCTCGTTGGCGTGGTTGATCATGGAGAAGGCGTAGATCAGGTGAGTGCAAAGGAAAGGGTCCACATTGGAGGGCATGTACTTCGCAGATCCTGGTCTGTACTGGGACCAGTTGGTGAAGTAGCACACCATCTTGGTCGATGTTGCTAAAAAGGTGGGAAAACAGATCGAAGATCAACAACGTGTGGGACAGTTGTGTGCCCCTTTAAAACAAGAAATGCACTCATGTATGTCAGTTTTGGAATTGGATGTAAATTCAGTTTGACTCACCCAATTGGCACATCAACAGGCACAAGCCTTGAGGGAAATATTACAGAAGATAAATATGCTAGAAACAGAACAATTTAGATTTAAAGATTAACAAATACTCAAAATATTTGAAATGTAAGGTGGATTTTCTTAATACATAATTTTCATGAGAGACATATGTTTAATTTATGCATTATTTTTCTACATAGTTAAAATTCATGCAATACAAGTTGTCCTACGGTTGCACCAAGGTTTTTATGAATATATGAAGTTAAATACATTTTAATGCATGTTTCCGTATATGACCTGTTTCCATATATGACGGAAAAAGAATGCGCCTTATTAATAGAAAATAAAACGTTTCTGATGAGGACAAAATACAAATCAGTTGAGTTACCTGCTAAGACTGTCAGCCTAGTCATAATGAAGTTATGACTACAATCAAGATGCTCCTGAAATCACTTTATTTCTGTCAGACGGAAAAATACATTGAAGCAAAGTCACTCAAACATTTAAGATAGATTTTTTACCCTCAATGCATTATCAAAGGATGTTATGAGAATGAGGTGAGATTCTCTTGGATTATCTCCTTTTGTAAACAAGCAGCATTATGCAGTCCTGACAACCTCTCCACATCATGGCTACGGTATGAGCAGGCCCATAAACTGATCATTGATTATTTTCAAACTGACTGAATATGCTTCACACATAAAGTGAAATGATATCAAATTTAAAATAATTGTAACTTATACATTTGACACGTCGAAAACGACAGACACAAACACAAAACAATAGTCACCTGGATGGAAGACAATGTTGAACACAGCTCTTCTTTAAGCTCACTTGGTGACTTAAATTGCAGAAATGACCAGCAGACCTCAGTCATGGTGATCTTTATATGGAGTAGATCCAGGGCATGAAGAGGAGGGGGTGCAATGCATACAATAAGGAGTGGGGGCTGATAAGGACCATTGGAACAAATTAGGATAAGATTGGATGGCCAAGTACCATAAAGGAAGCTGAAGAGGCTTTGTTTTATGGTTGCTTGGGTGTGTGCGTGCAACCTTTACACAATCTCTTACTTAGTTTGTGACAATGTTAGTATTGCCAGAAGCCAATAAATCGGAGTTTGAACATGTAAACAGTTGTGTGATGACCTGGGACATTGGTGTGGAGCAAGGCATTATGGCTACAAGCACATATGTCCACCATTCCTATATCAGAAATTAGCCAATGGAATTTTAAATACTTTAGGAGTAGAAGTATTACTAACCGAAAATATGTTTAAAACATAAGCACCTAGAATAGTTTACGTTAGAAAAATGTTACAGCTGATTTACATTGCAGAGTTTATGACAGCTTGTGTGGTTTTACAGGAACTTAAGTTATAGTTCACCAGTGCACAATATTATTAACATTACATTATTACTTAATTTCTACACTCTTGGCCCGTTTTTATAGTTTCTAGGATGATTGAAATGTTTGCGTCAATTTTCGGAACTTCTGACAGGTGGTAACTCCCTTATCCATGATTAACAAAGATAGATACTGATAACTTATAATTGGTTAATAACAATGCTGACGTATGTCATGCTTCACGTTCTAATGAAGTGACAGTAATTTAATCAAATATATTCGATTTTTCACCGGAAAGGTCCACAGGAGACTTATTTATCTTATTTAATCATTGATAATTACACAGGCACAGGGAAAACAGAAAATGTTTGACGGAGTCCGAAAAGCTAGATGCAGATTGGCAAAATGTATTTCTCAGCTGTTCACTGATTTGTTTAGATTAGACTTGGGGGTTGGCCATTGGGTGGACACAGCAAAAGTGAAATGCATAAACAACTATTTTTATAGAAATGTCAGGTTTAATTGCAACACAAAAACACAATGCTCAAACAATACAAATCAATTGTTTCTTTATGTTTCAAAAGATACACAGGCATTACACAGTAGAATTAGCTTTATTGACAAGCAAAAATGAGCCAGACATTTGGATGCTCTATCCTTAGGCAAGCAGCAGTTTCAGTACTTGTTGCCTGGTTGTCCTGGACAGCCTGGTGGTCAATGGGCTTCAATCCAAGGCAGCGCCTCTCTATGGGTAGTTGCAGCACTTACAAGCATCGACGAAGACCAGGCCGGGCTGGCAGCGGTGCAGGTAAGTGTTCCCTCTGAAGCACTGGAAGTAAGTGTTTATGTCAGCCGCGTTAGGGTACAGGCCGTCGGGGCGGCCATCGCAGAAGGAGCTGATGGGGTCCCGGGTGGTGGTGGGACGAGGCGTAGTGGTCGGCTTAGGGGCGAAACCTAGGAGGGAGACGGACAAGGTGTTTTTTTGTGTGTGCGGGTCGATCACCAATGATGCATCAGACGTGCTGACATACAGCTAAACTCTGTGTACGATTGTCATTTACCCATGATGGTCCTGAGGTGTTCCACCAGGGGGTAGGCCCCGTCGTCACAGAACTCCCCCAGGAAGTCATCCATGTCCAGGGTCCACACAGACGCTCCACCCAGATTGTTGGCGCTCATCCACTGAACCTAAGGAACATATACGGAGGCACTTAGCTCCTGTCAAACCAATAAAAGCACAAGGCTAACCCCCAATAAATATTACAACACACAGGCAGACAAGAAAGCATCCTGAATGGTATATTCCCGTTTAGTAGGATCCATTAACTATGTTATTCTAAGCCTGCTAACCATTGCTGTATTGAATGTGAGTGGGTGAGGGCTTCACCTTGGCAGCGTAACTCTCCTTATTGTCATAGCCCACCCAGGAGCTACCGTGGGTTGCGTAGGGAACCATCTGCTCATCGATCCAATTAACTGTGGCTCCTGCAGTGAATGAGCAAACCTGGCAACGCCCGGCAAACAAAAAAAAAGACGTTAGACTGGACGACACAACCTAAGACGTAAAAACCATTCCGTGAAACAGCACTGTGTGTGTTCGAAAACACAGTGGTAACCAGGATGGATTCGTGACAAGAAAGGGATTTCTGTACAGTCGGTGAGTGTAAGTCCATGTCACCTCGTAGTAGGACCAGAAGCCCGCGGTGCGGGTGTAGGGGCCAGCATCAGCGGGGCCCTTGGCCGGCGCTCCCAGGCCGGTGGCGCCGGTGGACAGGCGGTAGGTACGGCCGAAGGTGGGGAAGGTCATCAGAAGCTTCTCACTAGGGGCCCCGCGGGTCAGCCAGTGGGTAATGGAGGAGTCCTAACCCAGGGAGAGGTACCGCGGAGGGGGGAGAGTCAGTTCGCTGGGCTTTGTTCTGCTGTTTACGCAGAAACCACAATGGGGCAGCTGTGTGTGTGTGTGTATCTTACAATGTTGTGGTGCATTTGCGAGCCAGAGTCCACGTTGCTGCGGTACAGCGGGCTGTTGTGTCCGGTGACGGCCTCCCAGCTTCCGTGGTAGTCGTAGGTCATGACGCTGATGAAGTCTAGGTGACTGTTAGTGTTCAAAACATTTGGTCAAGTCAACTGCCACTGGAATATTTAGTATGGTACAGTGGAGTAATGCAGGCTATTTTTAACCCAGAGACATTCAATGAGATCCTTTAAACATGATGAACAATGAAATAATCGTTTACTCTTAAAACCGGCTGTTTCACTAAGTTGACGTTTCAATGTTGAGTTCACAATTTGAAATTCTTTCAAACCAACTGACCTGGAAATCTCGGGGACCTCATATGCAACTTCAATGGTGGGAATAAAGGAGGCCACACTGGCTGACAACAGCAACTGGCTCTTCCTGCTGTCTTTAGCCTCGTCCACAAAGGCCTGGTCCAGTTCCTGTAGAGAGACACAAAGTCCTCGCTTAGTATAAAGCAATATAATTTGGACCCATGCAAACTTCAGAGCGCACTTTAGATTTCTTTGGGAGGAGTGTGTCTGATGTTGTGATGCTGTGCCAAGCCATTGTGCATTGGCTTCAGACCTCTGTCGTTGCTGGAATCACAGTGACCATTGTGAAGGGAACCACCCAAGAGCCCTGCAAACCTTGACAAGGTCCGTGAATCTCTGCTTGTCTGTGGCCGGACTCCCATTGTGGCCGGGGAACTCCCAGGCCAGGTTCACACCGTCAAAGCCGTGAGTGCGGAGGAAGCTGATGACAGACTTGATGAAGACGCCGCGGCTCTCAATCTTGGAAACCATGGAGATGAACCTACAGAAAGTACAGAGAAAGGACAGAGATGTGTGTGTGTGTGTGTGTGTGTGTGTGTTTAGCCGTACATGATGCATTCTTATTTTGCCTCTGTAGTATGTATACTGGAAACCAGTAAAGCTGTACAAGCCACAAAACCTACGGACTGATTCCGTTGATTGTTCCCCCGACGGACAGCAGGGTCTTCAACAAGGGGTTTCTGGGATAGGAAGAAGAGGCAGCGTCATCAACTGACTTCTGAAACCCCTCCGAACCTTTCAGTTCATAAATGGAGCGCAACACTTACACGTTCTTGAGGTTGTTGAGGACCTTAAACTGGTCTTCGTCGTTCCACTCCACGGTGATGACGTTGTTGAAGCTGTTGATGGTGGCCAACGAGTAGACGACGTGGGTGCAGAGGAAGGGGTCGACGTTGTCGGTGGTGAACTTGGCACTGCTGGGCCGGTACTGGGCCCAGTTCGTCACGTGGCACACCAGTTTAGTGGAGGAGGCTGCTGGGGAGCAAGATGGAATAGCCGGGGTCACAGATTTGAGGATTTTTCATGGACACTTTATTAATGTATTATGGTGGTCAATAATTGGCATAAGCATTCATGATGCTTTTATGCTGGAACAATTGAACAAGGTAGGCAAAGTTTTTATGGTGAGAATGGAAATTATAGGTATTTGAAGTAAAAGGATAGACAAGTCGGTCAACATTGTCCAATCTGATTTGATTGTCAAGTCTCTAAAAGTGAGTGCTACCCTTACCACTCTGCAGCACCATCAATACCCCCAGAGCTGTGGAAAACAGAGCAACAATTTTCTTTTAAAATTAATACAGCGATCGAAAGAGTCAATAAAATAGTTAAATTCAGGTATAAATATATAAAAAAATTAAATCAAAAATAAAATACATACGTTCATAAATATTCATAAGTGAATTAATCATTTCATGAAATTAGTTAAATTGTATTAACCTGTTAGGATAGTTAGTCGCGCCATAATGTTTGGCAGCTTGTTTAATTCTCCTCAGGAACGGAGAGCCTCTTATTTGGAGAAAAACAAAGAAAAGCAAGTTTTGTTGATCCATTCCACACCATGTTAAAAAAAATGGCTATGATTGTGGCTCTGCCACAAGCATTGCACCGATGTGTACCATCCCCACTCTGTTATACAAACCTACAAGCTAAAAGTGGCCAACACCAACTAGCTCGCTAGCATTACATGGTACTTTAGACATGCAATATACTATATGCAATAAACACATAGTAATATAGATAATATAGTCACAAAAATAGTCTTTGATTACATATTAAAATTATTTACACATCTTATTTTAAGACAACACTGCTAAATGATGATCATACCTTTCTTCAACGGTGAAGGAGGAAGTGTTTGGAGCTGGCCAATGTGACTGCTGATTTATACTATCCTAATACTAATAATTGGTGGCAAAGTACAGGAGATTAGTTCCCTGTAAAATCAGAGGTGTGGAGGGTCTGGCTGATTAGCTAATGGCTGTGCTGGCAGGAAGTGTTGGCTTACCAGAAAGGGGGCTACAATTTACACATCAAAGCAGCCAGATAATAATTATTATGATGAAAAGTTTTCTTTGCATAACACATTTCAAAACAAGTTAGAAAGGGCATTTAAATAAAATGTGCATATTGAAGTAAAAAGCTGATTAATATGTTACAAATTGTGTAGTGAATAAGAAAATAATGTAAAACCACAATAATATACTGAACATTTTTTAAATAATAAAACAATTAAGCACAATGCAATACGCCAACGTCAAATTATTTTGAGTGATGCGTCTTTTACTATCTTTGATAAATTAATAAAAAAATGCATTTAGTGTAACCTATTTTGTTAAATTGGAAAATTCTGCAAAAGAATAAATAGACTCGAGGACTTCTTATTTAAATACAATCCCAAAGTGTTTATTGACTCATATTTACAAGTGACCCCCCTCGTTCCCCACCTTATGTTCTCATTCAGTCACAAACTTGTAAATGGTATCAGCACATATCCAGTCCATTTTAAAAGGCAGACATCTTGTTACAACCAGGAAGTGTGTGACGGACCAACCAACCTCCTTCAAGTTCATCCAAAGCAATCCTTAAGAACACTGATAGGACATGAGCACATACATATTTTAAAAAGTGACATGGTAATGACTTTTTAGGGTCTTGACAGAATATAAAATATGTTGGGATAAAACATATACAAACAAGTAATAGAATAGAATTAAATATAGAAAAACAAAAAGATAACATTTCAAAGCTTTCACATTGTTTGGAGTCAAAGCAATGGCAGTTTGTGAGAACGTGTGTGTCACGTGAGACCTACAATCTCGCTAAGAGTGCCCTGTGAAGTAAGACATTTTTCAGCAGTACCTTTGTGAATTGCTCTCTATAACTACTTGGCAAAACTGATTTGCGTATGTTTAAAAAAAAAAAAAAAAAAGGTTACTGCACTACCAAACCTGTGGCCCAGCTTAAAGCCGTGTGACATTCAGTGCGCGTCCTGTGGTGCGTTCCGGCAGTCTACCATGAGCCTATCACCACGTTTGACTAGGTTGGACACATCAAGTTCCGTCATCTCTCATATGTGCACTGTGAATCACTGTGACGCCAGAAGCAATGGCCACAGGGTTTTCAGCACAAATCTAAAAAGTCCCACTTGTTCTCCCACAGAGGTTTCCTCTTGTCTGGTACAGAAAATAGTATCAATACCAATATCATAACATGACTGAGGGCTGGTTTCAGTAGTCACCCAGGGGTGTGCTTTGAACACTGCTAGATCTACCTGTGTATGCAGACGAGAAACGACCTCCAGTAACCACCTTCATTTACACCAATATCTGGTTAAGACGTGTTTCAATCTTCAGAGAGGTGTCGGCTTCCTGCATCCTTTGCATGTCTATGTACGTCACGTGGGTGTAATAGAAACCATTACGACAACAACCAGCCAACCAAGCGGCCCCACCGTTCAACCACTCGTGAACAACGAGACAATGAAACCGTTTTAGATTGTTCTCCCTTCTAATCTGCCAAATACGCATGTTTGTGTGTATCTAACTTTACATTCAGCATTCATAGAGAGTGTACCCCAGTGCCTCTGTGAGTTGGGTAGCCGCACCCAAATAAATAACAAAAGGTATTTGCCACCCCCGGACATCAGTCCTTAATGACAGGTAATAAAAAACAGACATGTTACATAAAAGATTACACACACAATGATAATGAACGATAACACTGTTCTCCCTGATAACTGGGGACAACATGGCTCAATCAATAACTGTCAGCTATTGACCGCATCTTGAAATGTAATCCACCACATGGCAATAAACGTATCTTATCTCCGAAAAAAAGAGCAAGTGTTCACCCTTTATGAGTGAATTCACTAACAACACAGGCACGGAAAAGGTGTAAACAAAGAACTGATAAACATGTTATAAATTAAACAAAGCTTTAACTATGAGGAAATGTATACATTCATTCAGACCATTGACATTTTGCCATAATTACAGCTAAAGCAAACTGACAAAGTACTTCATTATGTACACACTGACATAATACTGTACGGAGGTTATCAAAGTTATTTAGAGTTTGCATGAGTGAATTGTAAATGCTTGCAAGTCTTGTAGGACTGTATGTATGTACAACATAATGCTATTTTAGGGTGGATATTTAGTTCTGGAAAGTCATGGGGACCTAATTAGAGAAGAATTCACCACTGTTTGTGAATACCTGTAAGGCGTGGTTTCAATCACTACCGGAACACCTAAGCACAATCAGGCAGTCTACTCCGTCTTCACCACCCCCAGAAACCCACTTCAGAAAGTCCATCTGTGATTTGCTTATATAAAAAAAGAAAATTATAAACTTGTCGTGGTCATTACTGTTGCACGCTCATTCCCCCAGACAGTGGTCATCAATCCCAACTACATTAGTTCGAGGACCCCTATCCAAATAAAATCCAACCGCCCCCTCCCCTTATCCCCCACCCCCTTTTAAAGCACAGGTTGAGTGGCTCTGACCAAGAGGTTTGAACCATGAAAAGTAATGTCCATTGATTGGCTGAGATCACAGGTCCATCAAGCCAACGAGCGTGAGAAAGAATGTGGTGGCGAACAAGAGAAGACGTTGGTAGGACTGTAGGGTCACAGCTTGGTTCTGGACCATCATCCCAGTTCCTATTAAGGAGGGAGAAGGTAGGAAGGAAAGGAAGGAAGGAAGGAAGGAAGGAAGGAAGGAAGGAAGGAAGAAAGAAATAGCCATTTAAGCATTGATTCTCAAACTGGGTAGACATATTGGCAGATATGCTATATTCATTTTTCTTTTCTTTGCCTTTATAAAATGATCAGCTGTATTCCAATGAATTTACCACTCCGACCTTGCTGCCCAACAGGAAAGTACTCCCAGCTAAGATAAGACCCCATCATTTCCTGTTGCATGAAAGTGCTGGCCAAAGTCATGAATGCATAAAACGTATTATATTTTCAGAGTCCCACATATATTGGATTAAGAGCCCAGTTCCTTTCTATTCACACAAAGGAGTACTCCTGAATTGTATCACTTTGGGACTGTCTAATCTTCACCTGAGGCTCTGGTGTCATGGTGATGAACATTCTACTGATGTGACAGGCAGTCCATAATATGAAACCCTCCAGGGATACCCCATTAACCCACATCTACCTGACCCATGTGACTGTGTGTCACTCAGAAAACAAAACACCTGGTTATCAGCACTCGCTCTAAAGCTAGCAAACAGCGCTAAAACCCAATGGGGTAATTAGAGATTGACATTTTGATAGGCACACATTTCTCCAAATTATGGATCAGCCTACAAGCGTAGTAGCCAGTTTGTGACAAAAGGTCTCATTCGTCCCTGTTGGATTCAATTAGCTCTTGAAATTTCCAGTGTGTCAGCCAGCTAATCCTGATAGCCTGCGGCAATTTAGGACAAAGTCACTGAATAATGAGGCAGGATTTTGGAGTCATTTCTCAGGTAAGCAGTTAGAGTGGTGCAGCGCAGTTCAGGTGAAATAGTAACATTCATTCTCCGAGTATGTTCTTGTACGTTCTATGTGTTTGTGAACTGTATTATTAATGCATGCCGTTTTGATGTCTCAAACCTGAGTCGCGGGAGACAATGGTTTCATGTGCCGCTCCATCTCCCCCTTCCCCGTACGATCGAATCTCCAGCACCACGTAACCATTGTCTTTGGGTAAGGGTAGTTTCACCGAGGTCTTCCCTTTGTCCAGAACCTTCAGGGCCGTTTGGCCCTCGTGCTTATAAAGAACCTGGCAAACACCAGACAAGGCATGTGTGATGCACATATGTTGTGACCATCGAAACGTCCTTTAAAATTGGAATGTAGATATGGTATTATACACAATAATACTGAAAGAACATCATTCAATGTTAAAGGTAAAAGTTTCACTATTTTTGTGTTTGGCCCCTACAAAATAACTGTTGTTTATTTAAATCACAGTTGACCTGTAAAAACCCATGTGTGTGAAGTCCAAAGCCTTCCCAAGGCTGCCTCTCTCATATCAAAACCAATAAACTTTTATATGACCTCTTTAAAGTCTTACACATCTCATGATTTACTCACGCAAACACTATAAAACATTGGAAGGAATATGAACAGAAACCAATGACAGAACGCAACCCTCCTTTACCATGAAATGGGGTTTACCACCGGTTGTTCTCTCTAAGCGATATCGTCTAAATGAGCTGTATTTAGGAATAGCCACGCACAGACAGACGAAAGCGCACTCTTACTTTGTAGCCAATCACCGCTGACTCATTGTGCATGGCTTTCACATGGTCCCACCGCACGATGACAGAGGAGCCATCCGTCTTCCATGACACGTTGCCCGGGGGACGGTTCGGAGCTGCATCCGGAAATGCCGTGACAAAAGATGACAACTCCCATTGTCACATGAGCTAGTAATGCAGACACTACTCGTGGGAGACTTCAAAATAGTACATTGCATTCATAGTTTAAATATTTGAATGTAAATACTACCATGGATCACATTAGAAATAAGAGTCAAAGGATATCACAGTCTTTCACGTGCTTTCTAATTATTAGAGAACACCCTTCTGGAAATATTTTATCCGGTATTATAGATATATGATTGAATGTGGTGTGTGTGTGTCTGTGTGTCCGTACGTGGTCTCCTCGTGGTGACGGTGGTCCTGGGCGAGGCTGGACCGGTGCCGGCGCTGTTGTAGGCCAACACGGCCACGTGGTACCGGGTGCTGGGCCTGAGGCCGGACACACGGGCCGTGGTCTCCAGTCCCGCTGTCCGCACCCGGTCGGCTGCCGCCTCGCGCTCGTGCTGCCGCCAGTACCGGATCTGCACACACGACCGGCGTCAATGCACGAGTACCCCTCTAGGAATACCACATGCTAAACGGCACAAGACTGGGTCGGGCTGGAACCAGTAAGGTAGTGGTCCTCACTATTTATCGCAAGGCGGACACTTTGGGCTGGGATAATCATAGGGGGGCACACATATCTGTAATCTTCATTGTTTGATTATTGTCTTCCCATATTATATCATACTAATATATAACAAAACCTCTTCTTTTTTTTTACATTTACAATAAACTTTTTCCATGATGGCATACTAAAGCTGACAGATCCAAACTAATGGCAGCATAGCACACTATCTGGGTAGCTACTTTGGTCTTTCTGTTCAAGTTGCAGCTCTACACTACAAACGGGGTATGTTGCCCTCTACTGGACGTTCTGCAGACAAGTCAATCGAAGACGTATGACTGCACTGTATTATCTTTCAAAACAAAAACAGGGTTGTCATCGTGAGCCGCGAATGAAGGGCCACACAAATGAGTAGCACTGCAGTAAGGGACCGCCACAGACGTGGATCTACTACAACCCCTGTACCTTATTACACACTGGATGTATTTAGGGTACTTTGTTGGGTAACTCACAGCCCTGGTCACATTCTCTTCGTAATAAAGAGTCGGGGTAATATTTAATATGGGATGACGATATATAGCAGTATAAGTATCAGTAGATCTATTAGCAATAACTGGAAAGGTACAGGCAAAGGTCCGTGCTCTGCACATGGCCTTAGGCTGACCTGTGATAACGTGAGTTCACCTGTCAAGCTCATAGTCTCATAGCGTTTGATCATGATGACCTTCAGCTTCCATGGTGACTCACCAACAAACAGAGCAACTAAATAAACCAATACGTGATTTATTATGGAGCAACAGTGGCGGGCCGATTGGGAATCAAAGAGGTGGGTTTACATAAGAGTGTCTTCATACTGTGCCCTCATGGGGCTGATAGCAGGGAACAAGGCGGAGGAATAGCCGCAAAAGTTCAACGGTCACTTTTTGGTTGGTGTGCCTTTCAGACACAACTGAAACCCTCAGCCATAAAGACAGGGCAGAGGTGTTCCTGGAAAACTCTCCCCTCTCGATAATGCCGGTTAACATGAAATAAAGCTGTTAGCAAGGAAACGTAATGGTTCGGGGCCAGCCATGAGCTCATAGGCATGAGGTTGCGCTTTCACACCCCAGTGTGCGTTCCCCTGACGGACACATCTCTTTGTGTGTGTGTGTGTGTGTGGTGCCTGGTGTAGGGGGCCCACCTCGTAGCCCCGGAGCAGGCCGTTGGCACTAAGCTGCTGCACCGCGTCCCAGGACACCTGGATGTCGAAGGCGGTCAGCGCCGTGGCGTTGATGCTGGAGGGAGCCACCGTCGGCTCTGCGGGGGTGGAAGGGGTCAGAGTTCGGGGCAAACATTGCACACGAAAAGTCTTTGCTGAATCATCCCAGTCATCATATATATATATTTCTTTAAATTGAAAAGTACACATCATAGGTGTCATTAACAGCTTTTTTTAAAAACACTGGAACTCTACGTCATAGGCCCATAGGTACAGTTCATGGCAAACAACTTTTAAATGTACAAGGGACTGAGAGGAGTTCATAGTTTTGTTGAAAATATCAATTAGACCGTGGACATAATGACTTTAGGTGGATCATAACCTTTGATGACCCCGCACCCCCCAGCAGGGACTCACCCTCCTCCGCGGAGTGCACCACGGCGATCTGGCTGAAGGGGCCCTCGCCCTTGCGGTTGTAGGCTTTGATCTTCACCTGGAAGGGGCAGTAGGGGGACAGGCTCTGGTTGGCGTAGACGTAGCGGGACGACTCCACGCCGGGGATGGGCACCACTGTCCACCCCGTGCTGTCCCGCCCCCGGAAGGCCAGGACGTAGCCGAAGCCGTCGCCGTTCTGGTACTCCCGGGCCATGGGCTGGGGGAGGGGGGGTTTGGGGAGGAGCAGGACTTCATTTAAGCAAACACAAACCACGCACGTCACCGGAATCTCTTCCATACCGGTGACGTGTTAAGTTAGGGTGTTAAGTTAGGGTGTTTCCGTGCAAATCCACATTGTTGTTTCTTTTGTTCGTGGCAGCCACTCACCGTCCAGGTGATGATGAGCTCGTTGCGGTCTCCCCCTCCGCCTCCTAGTCCGCTGGGGGCCACGGTGGGAGCTGAGAGGAGGGACGACAGAAGGAGCAACGGCCGCGTCACAACCCCACACAGCACCTCCATGTCCCATGCCAGGGGACGCTCCTTTCATTGCGTCAACAACGAGCCTTGCTTTTCTCCGCATACACCACCCACAGTGCAACTACCGCTCCAGATCATATCGCTGCCACACAACTGTGTCGTTCGCTTGTTGTTTTCCTTAAAGGTTAAGTCTGTGTGTGTGTGTGTGTGTGCTTGTGTACATATGTGTGTAGATACATATGTGTGTAACCCTCCTGACCTGCTTGCTTGGTGCGGACAGTGTGTGAGGCCATGCTGGGCTCTCCACTGCCCAGGATGTTGGAGGCGATGACCTGGAACTCGTAGTCCATCCAGGGCAGCAGGTCTATCACGCGCGTCGACTCGGCGTTGCCCTCGATGTTGACTGGGTCTGCAGGGCAGTGCGAAGGTTGGGATAGGTTCTTGGGTTATATTATATTAGGGAATCGTTGTGGATGTTGACACGCACATATATAAAATCAGACTTACAACGCTTATTCACAAACTCAACACAATTAAACTCAGACTAATGATCATATACAATTAATCAATTATCAATCTTCCTTTTCCACAATCGCACACACTAACTGCGCAACACAAACGGTTTTATTTGAAATCGCACACACACACGCGCACACGCAGACCTGTCCGCATCTTCCTCCATTCAGATGAGAGCGAGGAGCGACCCATGATGACGTATTTCCCGATGGGGCTGTGGTTGTCGTAGCCTCGACTCCACCTCAGCTCCACAGAGCTCTCGGCCACATTCTTCACTACCAGACCACCAGGGGGTCCTGGGGGTCCTGCCAATACAAAATAAAAATATGTCACAACAAGAAAAATCACCGGCAGCGCAGTCACTGACTTTTCAATATAGGTAACACCATTGATTCATTTAGTTTGTGCTCCCAAAGGAAATTAGAAAAACAATTGAACTTCAAATTGTACTGTTCCTCACACATCACCAGACAAGTTAAGCCTGGAGACAGGATGTCAAACGGAACCAATATCGTTCAAAACAATTATTATTACTATTATTATATGGATATTTTAACCTTAAACTAAAACAGCAAGGGCACTTTATTATTTATACTGAAAGGCCATTAACACTATTTCTAATTGTTCATCAGCCCCAGAAGGTCTTCATTCAAAGGCATTTACGGCATTAAAAATATTGAACACGTCTTTATTCCACATGCTTACGCCCCCCTCCATAACATTTGTACACACTATTGATGAAACAACAGACTACAAACAAATGCTCCTCCGCTTGCTACAGTCACATTTTGTGACACAGCACATCTCCATAAATGAACTGTCTATGAAGTGGAGCGCCACACCCTGACGGCCCACTGAACGGGCTCTCACCTCGGACCACGAGCTTGGCGGAGGCGGCGGCGCTGTCCACCACGGTCTGGGCGGTGCAGCCGTAGGTCCCTGCCTGACTCAGCTGGCCGCTCACGATCAACAGGTCCCCTATGGTCTCCTTCTGAGGGGCGGAGGGAGGGGTGGAGGGAGGGGTGGAAGATTAGCAGCTGGAAGGTGTACTAAGGTGTAAGATTTCCAAAACAGAACAATGGGCCAGGCGATTAGCATTCACCACCGCTGTTGAAACAGCAGAGGGGAAGCGGTTAATGGAAACGCGGAATTCAATTACACCCCCGGCTAACTTGGGAGCGCTCATCCGATTAAACACGAGTCATGAGTCGGCACGCGGGGGCCCGACTTAGGGAGGGGAAAGGGAGCTGGAACCGTGGCATATGGCATATGTCATAACACGTTGACTTGACTTTGGAATTCCCCACGGGGCCTGAACGGAGAGGGAAACATGGAGCGCGGGGCGGGGCCGAGCCCTCGTTGGAAAGGTTCCCTCCCCGTGGTGGGGCAAAGGCGAGGCACGGTGACTCACGGTGGCCACACAGTGGCGTTGGGCTGCAGGCTCACACACACACTGCACCAGTCAAAGGTTTGGACACACTTTCTCATTCACTTGAATAGTAAAGCGTGTCCAAACTTTTGACTGGTACTGCGTTTGAGTGGCAATGTGATTTCATCTGTTATTTATTAATTTTTTATTTAAAAAAACAGAAACACGAAAGAAAAAAAAAAAGATATATATACATATACATATATATATATATATATATATATATATATATATATATATATATATATATATACAGTATGAGTTTCGAAACCCAAGTGGGCTTATAAAAAATACCTCACCTTAAAAACAAATTAAAACAATTATCACACAATACTGGTAGGCCTAGATCAAATCATTAAGGGAAAAAAAAGGAACGATGAACAGATAGTTTATATATTTTCTCTGCTTGGCTATCCGACGTCCGCATGAGTAGCAAACACTAGCCAGTCCAGCATAGCATCAGACTGACACTGACTTTTTCACTGCATCCCCAACAAAATAATCCCCCCCCCCCATTTTTGTCAGTGGAACATTCCACAGTGCATGGTGAGACTCACTCCCTCCACGCGGTGGTACGGCCCGGCGGGGTCCTCCAGGTCCAGCAGCACTCCGTTGAGGGCCCAGGTGAAGGTCAGGTCCATTGTGGGGTCGTGGGATGCGTGGCACTGCAGCGTGACGTTCTCCCCCTGATTGATGTCGGCGTTGGAGGGGGCCAGGGTGATCTTGGTGGCGTCTGGGTCGGGGGTGAGGGAATGGAACATGGAGGAGAAGGGTTTTTAAAAGGCAAAATGGTGGAGGCGTCAAGGGAAGGGAGATGGAATTGAGTTGGGATGAGGGAGTTGTAGAGAGCGTAGAGAAGAAAAAAATCCATGAAATACCAGATTGGTATAACTGTGGAAAATAGACTGAAACACGGCTTTGCATCCACGCGTGCATCCTTCTGTGTTCAATGACGTGTGTGTGTGCGTGTGTGTGTGTGTGTGTGCGTTCAGTACCTCGGACAGACAGGTGTCCCGTGCTGTTGGCCTTGCCCAGGTAGTTCTCGGCGAAGCAGGTGTACTTGCCCTCGTCGGCTCTGCTGATGTTGTGGATCCGGAGGAGGCCATCCGGAGTCACCGTCACCCTGGGAGAGGAGAAGGTTCCAGAACAGAGAGTCTGACTCCACCTGGCTGACCCACGAAGCTCTTAGTCAAGACAAATGCCTTCGTACAGCACATTTCATACACATAAGCAGTTCGATGTGCTTATCATAAGGCAAGCAGAAATTTCTTTCTCTCTCTCTCTCACCCGGTATATACAGTATATCGAAGCACCAATGTACGTTTTTTGAGCCTTCTCTCGCGCAAAGTATAGTATATTAAACAAGAGATCATTTTTATTTTTGTTGATTAGTATGTTATGTTAATAAAAACGAATTTGTTGCATGTTATCATATCTTGCTATGTTTTTGAGGCGATAATATGCTGACTTTATTACTGAGTTTCATAAATTTAGGTCTGAGTCACTGATACCACCAAGATTTCTAGCTTGGTCCATACTTTTACTAGACTCAAGGTGTGTGCTAACATTGAGTCTTTCCTCTTCAGCACCAAAGATAATTAGCCTGTTTTTTTCTTTAATCAGCTAAACGGAATTCTGGCATATCCAGTCATTGACTAGCTCAATGCACTGACACTGTGAAAATATAGCACTATGGCAAATTGTTGAAAAAGCTATGTATATTTGAGTATTCTCTGAATCTTTATAGTAGGCAATATTGTTATTTCATATAATTTGTTCTAGCAGGAGCATGTAGACTGGTTGAATAGAAAAGGCACCAAAATCGACCCCTGTTCAGCTCAGTTAGCTCAAATACGTAGTTGCCAACCCACTTTTCCAATCTTTCCAAAAGTGTTTTACGGTCAACAGTATCAAAAGCAGCGCTGAGATCCAGCAACACCAGGATGGAAATCCAGCCAGAGTCAGTATTTAGACGGATCCTACTTAAAAACTAAAACTGCAGTTGGGGAAACACGAACTGCAGTTTTCAGGGCCTTTGGAAAGTTTCCTGACTGGTGAGAGCAGTTCATTATATGCAGTAAGTCTGACGCCAGACACTCATATACCTTTTGAAAGCTACTTGTCAGAGGAATATCCAGAGAGCAGGCGGACAATTTAAGTTGTCTTGGTTAAAGTTTGATAAGTTTGCAGTATGAGCATACATTTTCACTCTGTTACTAGCCAAAACAAGAGTGTAGAAAGTGTCTGCATAGGTTTTGCACATAGACCTAGCTGATTATGAACATGTTTCTGATTACAAAGTCTACAGCTGGAGATATCTGTGCTAGACTTGGTATAAGCAGTGTTTATGGAACACATAGTGCTGCTTTACAAGTCCTAGGGAGTTCACGAAACAGACAGAGGTGGTGGGGATTTGAATGGGGGTAGAGGTGCACGTTGTTTCATGGTCGAAGGTTGTGTACTGACACTGTATTGAAGGTGGGTTGAAGTGGGTTTGATGGCAGCGTTCACCACTGTATTCATTGTGTTGGGGAATTTAAGAGAGAGAGAGAGAGAGAGAGAGAGAGAGAGAGAGAGAGAGAGAGGGGTAGCAACTCATTGGCTGAAGGATGATTGGGAGAGGGGGGACGATGTCCTGGGGGACATGGATAAATCCAAGGGCTGTGGTCTGTGAGAAAAGAGGCCTGTGGCAGATTGGTGTTTAAGGCCAAAGAGAAAATTGCCCATTAATAGTTTGGTCCCAGACCGGTTTGGGTGGACGCCATCCACTTTGAAAAGATGTTTGCGCCCCCAGAACAGATTGAAATGGTCAATACGGTGCTGACCTTTTCATTTGCTGCTTGTAGACAGACGTGTTTAGTTCAAGTAGTCTGCTGAATTTATTAATCTACGTATCTGTCAACCTCTAAATCTAACACTTCAATTAGTTTTTGGATTATCAGACAGCGACGTGGATATTTTGAGTGATGTTGTTTACCGTAGTACTTTAAAAACTGAATGTTTTAATTGTCTTAGCCCGTACATCTCTGATAGTAGAAAAGCCAACAATTAAAGTGTCTGCTTCAACTACTTTCTACTTTCTTCTGACCCGTGGCTAACTCGTTTTCCTGCCCTAGAGGGTACATTCACACAATCCGTGGTCTGCCTCTCTCCCATTTCTCTGGTTGTGATTCCCACACACTCATTACATCAAATATATTTAAAGTCAGCTGTAACCACAGACTTATCCTGTGTAAAAACGACGCATAAGATAATAAATAAGAGAGAAAAATCGAGATTAAAACTAGATTGAAGCTAGAGAAGCATGGTAAAGACAAGCTGAGTGCGAGAGTCGCTGCTGCTGATTCAAAGCTTAGTAGACCAGATGCAGTCCACGGCATCACTTTATGTATTACTTTATATCATGCATTATAAGTAGACTTGGGTAATCTGAAGTGTTGGGACAGTGGTCTGCCATATACTGTGCCATATAATGTGCCCTATACAATATGCAACCGCCAAGAAAAAAAAAGTACCGCAAACTTTTGAAACTTCTTACATTTTATACAGCTTTTTTATTATCTGAGTGGATAAAGTGGCTAAGAAGAGTTTGTCATTTGTGAAAAGGAACCTTTGGGGTGCATTTAAGATTTTAAAATATTATTATTACGTCTTAGTTTATCATATTGACCCAGGAATCATTTAAATCCAGTTATGTGTATGGTTCCCAAAGCTCTGGAATAACATCTGAATCCAATCTGATTTATTCGCTAATTCGTGAATTCCTTCCATTATATATTAATGTCTTCAAACATCCAAAGTGATCAGATTCCAGAGTATGAAAAAACATCTAGCAGATCAAATTAAGTGCTGGGGGGGAGGGGGTTGCATCTGTTTTCCAAGGAGGGAAGAGGCGGACCAGATATGGAGTCTGTGCTTTTTTCGTTAAAACATCTTAATCTTAATTAAGAATTGGATGTTGTTTATTTAAAGCAACTATAGCCAACTTTTTTATATTAACGTATTATCAATACATTCCTTCTGATAGCACATTGTAATGTCTATGGGAGAATGAACAAATCGCGGCACAGGTCAGTCCTCTTGAAGTCTCAATACTTGAAACTAATTTTGACTGCCAGCGGGAATGATCTCCCGCGAAACTGTGACGAGTTGCTTTCTGGCACAAGGAACTCACTAAATCAGGAGGAGATGCCCATACTTGGAGTGTAGTCGTTGATTGTGCTAGCAATATGCAGTGACCACGAGCTTTCTGCATGTCTTCTTTGCGACAGCTAGGGGAAATAATTACACCACGCAAACAGTAGGGTCGCCAAAATCTCAAAAAAATGGGATGCAGAAATACACAGGCACAGACAAAACATACACACCGCCCCCACGATCGCAAAAACAGGTGGGCTAACTTGCGAGTGTATTTTCTTTAGGTCGTGACAAATCGATGCACCAGAATCTGATGAAACCAACTGAAACGCGTCCTTTGATGTATGTACAACACGGGGAGAGATTGTTACTTTGATCTTCTTTCCCCATTACAAACCTCTCGGATCCCGTCCATCCCCGGCGTCATAACACCCAACAAGGACCCCATCGATCGTTTTCCAGGCCGGGCTGTTCCCCATAATTGGTCACACAGCGGGCGAGCGGGTGAGGGGGGAAGGTTGCTTCTAAAGCATACTTAAAGCAACAGGGGCCGCCACTGTCAGGACCTGAGCTCAGGTCTAGTTTGAGGTTGGACTGGAATAGGGCGTTTTGCTTCAAGGAACTTTTACTTGGATATTATGAAACGTGCAAATTCTGTGAATATTTACGCTAGGCCCACTGGTGAAAGTGGAGTTTGCATGGATTGCTTTGGCAAATATGGAGATGAGGAGGTGTTAGTGGATAGCTGTCTGTGAAATCTCGTTTCAGTGGCATTTGTTGCAAAAATGCCAATATGTGATATCAAAAAGGTGAATATGAAACAATTTATGGTTATGAAATGGATGAATATGAAACAGTTCTTTGTTCAAAGTAGATTGATGCCAATTCATTTGTTGTTTTTTCAAAATACACAGGATACGGTGTTATTATATACAGTACTGTGCAAAAGTTTTAGGTAGTTGTGATGTCTTTAAAGTTAGAAAAAAAATACATAAAAGGATAAATGTTAATTGTTTATTTTTTTTATCAATTCATAAAATACAAAGTGAGGGAAAATAGATGAACGTAAAATTATTTCTGAAATAGATTAATGTTAAATCATTTGTTGTTATGAACTAGACGAGGGCCAAGTCATTTGTTGTTCTGAACTAGACGGACAGGAGACGGCTCTGCCTGTCATTGACGGCTCCACCTACCGGCTGCTGTTGACGAGCAGCTCCGTGCCGCGGCTCCAGAACAAGGTGGGCTTGGGGGCGGCGCGCGGCCGGCACTCCATGGTCACCTGGCCCCCCCTGGCCGCGGGGACCAGCCGCCGCACCGGGTTCTGACGGAAGTCTGGGGCCTGGACTGGAGGAGTGGAGAGAGAGAGAGAGAGCAGAGAGAGAGAGAGAGAGAGAGAGAGAGAGAGAGAGAGAGAGAGAGAGAGAGAGAGAGAGAGAGAGAGAGAGAGAGAGAGAGAGAGAGAGAGAGAGACAGACAGACAGACAGACAGACAGACAGAGTGAGGTCAAAGGTCAAGAGGTTTGGTCTACCACGTTACATACGTCAGTAAATACCCCACTCGTAAATTTTTAAGCTTGTATACGTGTCTTAAAAATGGCTGTCACTCACTAAGTGGCTAAATGAAACCGCAGAGGTTATCGGGGGTAAGCGCGCAAGATCAAATTACAAGTTGGAAGCTTAGTGGTGGGGAAGTTGAAGTCATGCGGGATCTGTAGGTGACGTGTAGCTTTTTAGTTCTGGCGACTGCACAGACGCTTAAAAAATCATACAATAGTACACTGTATAGGGCCAGAGAAACAGGCAGTAGAGGAGGAGAGCGGAGGCGGAGGGAGGTCCAGGAGGAGAGGAGAGGTGTGAGAAATGTAGAGGTGGCAGACAGGAGAGGGGGGGGGGGGGGGGCGGGGTAAAATGAAACAGGCACATGGAAAAAAACAACCACATCGCGATAAGACAGAAACACAGGATGGAGCTGGTCGGCTCAAATCCTTATGTGACAGGATGGGGTCGGGATACTTCCATCATTATTTCACGGAGAAACACGGAGTTCAAGGTCAATGAGGGAGACTCGTTATTTTCAATCCCGTGACCTCTGAACTGTGAGCCCTCTCACCTTGGACCCTGAGCTCAGCGTTGGAGTAGACGGTGCCGTGCTTGTTCTCCGCCACACACTGGTACATCCCAGAGTCCTCCAGGGCCAGGTGGCTGATCTTCAGGCGACCTCCGATGACCTCCACGCGGTCCTGGGGGTCGGGGGGAGGGAGAGGAGAGCAAAGCAGAGAAGGAGAAGAAACACCCGAGGGTTCAGGTAGGAGTGTGAGTGACTGTAATAAACCGTGTGTGTGTGTGTGAGTGTGTGTGTGTGTGTGTGTGTGTGTGTGTGTGCGTGTGTGTGTGTGTGCGTGTATTTCTGTGTGTGTGTGTTTCTGTGTGTGTGTATGTATGTCTGTGTGTGTGTATATGTGTGTGTGTGTGTGTGTTTCTCTATGTGTGTATCTATTTCTGCGTGTGTCTTTCTGTGTGTGTATATTTCTCTCTGTGTGTGTGTGTGTGTGTGTGTGTGTGCGCTACCTGTGTGCTGAGGGGCTGTCCGTTGCGTAGCCAGCGTATGGAGGGCCGGGGCTTGCCGGCGGCCACACAGCTCCAGTGAAGCTCCGAGCTGATCTCCACCTCTGAGTCACTCATGACCTGCAGCCACTCGGGCTGGGCTGAAGGAGAGAGAGAGAGAGAGGGATGGGACGGGCGCTATTAATCTCCTAAATATCCTGAATCAGTGTTCTATAGATACTGTATATATCTGTGTGTGTGGGCTAGAGTGAGCATGGTTATGCCATTTTTGTTCTGCTGAGGAAAACCGTCCGTCACATGAGATTGTGACCACAGCGTGTGTGCGTGATGAGAGGGTCTCTCCAGCCCCTACCCTGGACGTTGATGCGGCCCTGGTGCGTGTCGCGGCCCTCAGAGTTGTACGCCTCGCACTCGTACGCGCCCTCGTCGTCGAAGGTGAGCTCGGGCAGCGTGAGGATGGGGCCCTCGGCGCTGGCCCCCGCCTTGGAGGGCAGCAGACCCCCGTCCAGCCTCCGCCAACGCAGCTGGGGCACCGGGCTGAGGGAGCGACGGATAGATTTACACAAAACGCGGTGGACGTGACAAAGCTGAGGGTAGATTCAAAAGACTGGAGAACAACGTGAAGAGAGAGGAGAGGAGGACAAGGACTCACTTTCCGTGGGCGAAGCACTCCAGCTGGGTGGTGTGTCCGGCCAGGGCGTAGGTCTCGGCGGGGAAACGCACCTTGATGCTGGGGGCCGACTTCCTGGCGTTCCCTGTGGCAGAGAAGTCACAGCCACGTCATCCACTAAAGAAAACCCCCTCAACTCCCTCAAAGAAAACCCCCCATGCACGGACTGAAACCCGAGGGGTCTTGGGAAGAATGATAACGACACGCACTAAGGAGGCTGACGCAGAGGGAAGTCGAAGGAACAAAGCACACACACACACACACACACACACACATTACATTACATTACATAACAGTCATTTAGCAGACGCTTTTATCCAAAGCGACTTACAAAAATTGTGCCGACAAAAAGATAAGGTAAAAACTTCAAGTCAGATAGATAAAATAAGTGCACACACACACACACACGCACACACACACACGCACACACACGCACACACACGCACACGCACGCACACGCACACGCACACGCACACCCACACACACACGCACACGCACACCCACACGCACACACACACACACGCACACACACACACACACGCACACACACGCACGCACATAGGCCTACCATCGGGCTGCACGGTGAGCAGGTTGGCCTTGCTAAAGGTGCTCTTGGTGCTGATCTCCATGTCGATGGTGGTGAAGCAGAAGTAGTTCCCCGTGTCGTTGGGCTCCGCCTTGGCCAGGTGCAGGTTCCCCGTCACCTGGGAGACGAAGAACCTGCCCCCGTCCGGTTGGACGAAGTTGGGGAACTCGTTGACGAACCAGCGGTAGGACAACGCTAGGGGGAGACGGGGGGAGAGGGAATGTCCAGGAAATACCCCCGCATTTAAAAACTGCTGAGTGTCCTGATTAAACGCACTGTACCGACTGCCACTTACGGGGCTAGCCTACGTTAACACAACTGGCATCAAATTACACGGGTCTTATGAAGCAGACAGTAGCGGTATAAAAAAGGGCTCAAGCTAATGTAAATCAAGCTAATCAGCTAGCAATGCTAAGGCCCAGGGTGTGGTCTGAGGGTCTCTACCTGGGTAGTGCGCTGGGGGCTGGCAGGTCAGGAAGGTGCCCACCCCCTCGTTCGCAGTCTGGGGGCTCCTGCTCTCCGGGGGAAAGTCATGGAGGTCTGGAAGGCACGCAAACAACATTGTGTAAAAGGACAGAAAACGCCTCCCACTAAAAACCTTAACACGCGTTCTGTCAAACACGCCAAGCAGAGGACAAATCCTGGGAGCAATGAGAAGAGTCCAAAAAAATAAAAAAATAATAATAATAATAATAATTCGACCTTTAAAGTCAAACAATTACAACGGCGGTCAGGGAAGCTAAAACCCTGGGACGGGCCGGGGCCACGGGGGCGGACTCACAGCCGAAGCGGAGGTTGGCGGCGCGGCTGGCGACGGTCCCACAGCGGTTGATGGCGAGGCACTGGTAGGAGCCGCCGTCGTGGCCGTAGCGCGGCCCGCTGATCACCAGGTTCCCCGCCACCAGCGTGTAGCGCGGGTCCATGCCCACCGGAACGTCCGTGCCGTTCACACGCCACCTGGAGGAGGGGGGGGGGGGGGTCACTTTAGTATCCAGTACTCTGAGACATACGGATCAACTGACCGTGGTGTGTGTATGTGTCTGTGTGTGTGTGTGTGTGTGTGTGTGTGTTTTCACTGACGTGCGTCACTGATGTGATTGTCTTAGTGCTTGTCATAACATGTGTAAGCGTGATGTATTGTGTGGTGTGTGTGTGTGTGTGTGTGTGTCCTCGGTGTCTCGTACCTGTAGGAGGCGGCAGGGCTGGCTCGGGCCTGACAGTTGAGGGTGACCTTGCCTTCGCTCAGGCCCTCGGGGTACACCAGGCCGCTGGGCTGCTCCTCAAACACCGGGCCGCTGTCGTGGCCGGCCACGCACACCTCCCCGCCTGGCAACACAGCGCAACGCGGCCAATTAGAAAATCTGAATCGCGATACCATGCAATCAGCTTTAAGAGTAAAAAAAAAAAACTTTAATCGCCACTGCCTGAGATGTCATTGGCACCTTTCCTTCTTAGATTTTCACTGTAAGTGTGTGACAGGAAGTAGATCGTCCAATGAGACAGGCTGACCCCAGAAAGCGGTGTTTCACTTAGTTTCCTGTTGGAAGCGTGAGATCAGTAGCTGCTGACTCGTTGCAGTGGGAGTGGCCAGTGTAACCAGGTGTTGTCCAATCAGAGGTCAGGTTTCCATAGGGGGGGCATCGTCTACCCTCACCTGCAGCGTGAGTGAGCTGTTGAGCAGCGTGATGGCTGACAGAGGTCAATGTAACGGTGTGCGCCTGTCTGTGTGTGCGGCTGTCTGTGTGTGTGTGTGCGTGTCTGTGTGTGTGTGCGTGTGTGTGGAGAAAGTGTGCAACCCTGTACGTGCTTGCATGAGTCAGACTGACAGAGCCAAATGAGACACGCGGAGGGAGGAAAAGATGTGTGTGTGTTTGTGTGTGTGTGTGTGAGTGTGTGTGTGTGTGTGTGTGTGTGTGTGTGTGTGGGTGCGTATGAGTGTGTGTGAATGTGTGTGTGTGTGTGTGTGGGTGCGTATGAGTGTGTGTGAATGTGTGTGTGTGTGTGTGTGTATGTGTGTGTGTGTGTGTGTGAAGGGGGAGAGCGAGCAAGAGAGGGGTGGGGGAAACTCTCGGCGGTGGCTCTCGGCGGGGGCTACAGGCTGTCAAGCATAATGCTGTTAGCTGGCACACTGACATGGAGAGAGGGGGGATCAAAGGGAGGAGCAGGGAGGAGGTGAAGGGGAGAAGGGGATAAGGGGAGGAGAGTGAGAAGAGTGGGACAGGTGTTAAAGAGCGATGCAGATTGGAGGTGAGGGATGGGGAGAGGAAGGAGCGGGGAAACAGAGGAGGAGGCGCACGTGGAGGAGAGAGCTATTCTCCAGGTGCGCCCGGGGAACCCATCCATTACACATCGCAAATTGGGTTAGAGGCGCGTTGCACATCAGCATATGGTGCTATGGGGGGATGTCTACTAGAAAAAGAGAAGACGAGTGTGTGTGTGTGTGTGTGTGTGTGTGTGTGTGTGTGTGTGTGTGTGTGTGTGTGTGTGTGTGTGTGTGTGTGTGTGTGTGTTGTGCACGTGATGGTGTGTATTTGCGCGAGAGCGGCAATCTGGGGCAGTGAAAGAAAAAATAGGCAGCTTGGGGAGACTCATTAGTATGTGTGTGTGTGTGTGTGTGTGTGTGTAAATGTGTGTATATGTGAGTTTGCACCAGGGGGTGTGTACTGCAGATTTACAGTACAACGTTCCCCCCACTATGTGTTGCCCCGCTCAGCACAGATCTAAACCCCAGAGCTTACCATGACATGTCTTCACCGAGCCCCCTGTCCCCGAACTGGGAACTACACTCCGCTAGCCGTGGAAGCCTACAAATCCCATACAGCAACTCCCAAATCCTACTTTGTGTGGTGTGAGTTAGGGACACACTGGTTCAGACACACAGTCAGAACAGACTGGTCCATCTGCTGTCGCTTAGCGATGCCTTGCCAGGGCCGACTCAAACGTTTCAATCCAAAACTCTCTCGACGGTCGTCAAAACGGCTTTGCGATAGAATAAAAAACGCTATTCTTAACACTGATCCCTAAAACAGTTGTTGTTCTCCAGTGTAAGGTTGCGATGTCGGCCTTCACGAGCTTTGCTGAAACTGCCACCGGTCAATGGCGGCTCCAGGCCTCTGTTTTAATTCTTGCGCTGTCGGCCCAGCGTTACCCCACAGCGTTCAGATGGACTCGCCGTGCCCCCCCCACAGGCCAACTGGACCAACAGAACGGCCCCTGGTTAGCGGACAAAGCCACCTGACGAGGACAGTCGTTTGGAACAGGACAGCGTTAGACCCCTATCCACGGCGTTGTTCCCGCCTCAACGTGTTTTCACAGCTGAACGTTGGCCTGCTTAATGTTGGCCTCGACCATGGAAATGGTGCTGTGTTGGGGCAAATGTGTGCTCTGTTAAAAACACCATGTCACAAGTCCCTCAGGCCTTCTCCTTTCTTCCTGTGTGTCCGTGTGTGTGTTTGTTTGTCTGTACTGTAGTTGAACAGGTTAGGCATTTCGCAAACGAACATTTAGTTAGCAGTGCTGCTACAAGACGGCTGCTAGTTGTGTGTATGCGTGTGAGCTTCTGTGTGAGCGTTTGTGCTTGAGTATACGCGTGTGTTATTCCCTTCACCTTCAGCCCATTGGCTGATGAAGAACAGGCATGTCACCGAGGGGAGGAGGTACGGCATGCCTTTGTGAGTTGATGAGTTTGGATAAGTGTCTCACTATGAAGATGCCTCACTGTGTCTTGTTTATTTATTCTAGTCGTTCATTTACAAGGATGACATTTCAACTCAAGTCTCACACAGGAGGTGATGTGAGGTGACAGAGAGAGGGAGAGAGAGCGACGGAGAGAGAGAGAGCTAGAGAAAGGAGAACGACAGAGAAAGGGGGGGGGGGGGACAGCAAGTCGACCAAATTGAATCACTTCCACTAGGTGGTCTGAAATAACATCATCAAATTTTAATGTGGCCCCAAGCCCCCCCAGATGAGCCGACCACACTCCTAACGTCAAGCTCCAGACAACCCCCATACCGCTCGCACCCAAACACACTCAAAGTGTGCATCGTGCCATCAGTCTGATGAGGCGAATGGTTTTGATGTGTGCGGGTTTGTGTGTGTGTGGGGGTTTGTGTGTGTGTGTGGGTGTAGGGGCTGTGGGAGCAAAGCGGCAAACTCACCCAGCGTGTAGCCCAGAGCTAGCGAGCCGACCGTTAGCAGACGCAGAAAGAGGCTCGTCGCCATGATGGAAGCTGGACCAGGCCGGGAAAAAGAAACCGGAGCACCTTCGGGAACCTCGGGACAAGGAGCGCTATTCAATCAGCACCTGCAAGACAATCAGGAAATCAAAAGTACGCGTTCAGTTTTCTACCTCTCTGCCTCCCTGTGTCAAGCACAGGTAGAAAACATGTTCTCGGACAGAGGCTGCACACCAGTGCCAGCCGACACAGAGGGGTGTGTCTGTGACTGTTCCTCAGCCAACCCTAACAGAGTCTCTACACTTGGCCCGTGGCAGTTTCTTAGGTACACAGCGTGCAGGAATTTCTTCTTACAGCTAAGGTCGTGGTTCATTATCACTGCTCATACTGAAGTTACTCCCCCCTCTTTCGATTCAGGAGTAACTTCTGTGGGCACGGTCGTGTTCTGGTGCTGCTTTAGACTGACAGAGGTTGGCTAACGTAGAGAACGGATGGTGCTGCTTTAGACTGACAGAGGTTGGCTAACGTAGAGAACGGATGGTGCTGCTTTAGACTGACAGAGGTTGGCTAACGTAGAGAACGGATGGTGCTGCTTTAGAGAGACAGAGGTTGGCTAACGTAGAGAACGGATGGTGCTGGTTTAGACTGACAGAGGTTGGCTAACGTAGAGAACGGATGGTGCTGCTTTAGACTGACAGAGGTTGGCTAACGTAGAGAACGGATGGTGCTGCTTTAGACTGACAGAGGTTGGCTAACGTAGAGAATGGATGGTGCTGCTTTAGAGAGACAGAGGTTGGCTAACGTAGAGAACGGATGGTGCTGCTTTAGAGAGACAGAGGTTGGCTAACGTAGAGAACGGATGGTGCTGCTTTAGAGAGACAGAGGTTGGCTAACGTAGAGAACGGATGGTGCTGCTTTAGACTGACAGAGGTTGGCTAACGTAGAGAACGGATGGTGCTGCTTTAGAGAGACAGAGGTTAGCTAACGTAGAGAACGGATGGTGCTGCTTTAGAGAGACAGAGGCTAACAGAGAGAGAACGGAGGGACGCGGCGGACCAGAGTGGGAACGGCTACGGGGGCGTTCTCCACCAACGTCTCTGGAAGACCCGCCGTCGAGTGGACTACCTGAGGCTCAACCTCTCCGTTCTGAGTGTGTGTGTGTGTGTGTGTGTGTGTGTGTGTGTGTGTGTGCGTGCGTGTGTGTGCGTGTGTGAAGGCGGAAGACCTTGAGCCATCTCCGGTGGCGGAGACCCTCTCTGTTTTGAAAGAGGTTTTTAAGCCGTATTGTTGTGAGATTTCACAGACGGGTGAAGACAAAGGAGGGGAGGGAGAGAGGAGTGGGTGGCTTTCTTACCGCCAGAGTCCTTGAAAAGATACTTGGGCCGAGTCCACAAGACAGGCTCGTACTTTCTCTCGTCGCTGAGCGTCAAACTACTTTGCCCTTCCCGGCACAAATGTCGTCCCCTCCCCCTCCCCCTCCCCCCCCCCCCCCCCCCCCCATCTCTGCTCCCCACCGAGCCATCGCTCTTTTAATCTCAATTTAATGAAACGTCATTTTGTTCAAACCTATCGGTCTGCCTCCGTCTCTTCCTCTATCTCCCTCCCGCACCCTTCCACCCCCCTGCTCTCTCCTTTATCTCTTTCTCTCGCTCTCTCTGTCTCGCCCCCCCCCACCCCTTCTCTCCAAAGTGTGGGCTCCCCCTCACACATCGCCCATTTCATCTCTCTTTCTCTTTCTCTGCTCTGTGTCTGCTCTCCCTCTCTCAGGCCGTTGCTGACAGCCAGTCCCAGGGAGCAGAACCCGTTTTCCCTGGGCAAAGCAGCCCCCCCCCACCCCTCACAACACAGGCCCCCCTACATAATCTATAGTGTCAGACTGTGTCTGCGCCCCCCCCTGTCCCCATCCCCCGAACGCACCGGGGCTGTCACTGCGTGCTCACGCCCGACTGCCTGCTCCTCTCACTGTATTAAGAGGGAACGAGAGACACGGAGAGAGACGGAGGGGGGGGGGGGCTTAGGAGCAGACAGGAGAGACGAGGGTGGGCAAACGAACGGCGCGAAACGTAAGGCGGAGTCGACGACAAAGGAGGAGGGTGAAATGGAGAGGAACGAGGGGAAAGGAGAGCGGGGCAACAACGTGAGGAAGATTGAGAAGAGGGAAGGGGGCGCGTCCAAAGTGAGGTATTAACGAGGGGAGAGGGGAGAGGGGAGAGGGAAGGAGATGGGCCGCCACGGAGACGCCTCATCACATCCGTTTAGGAGGTAATGGAGTGGGGAGTGGAGGAACCGCTCACAATCTCCACGCCGTCCCTCGCCGTCTCTCTCTCTCTCCCCCTCTCTCTCTCTCTCCCCCTCTCTCTCTCTCTCTCTCTCTCTCCTTGGCGCTACCGTCCAGCAGGCCGCGGTGCGCCCCCGTTCACTCCACCATTGCCAGCCGACACAGAGGGGTGTAACTGGGACTGTTCCTAACCCTAACCCTAAGGCCGGAAAGTCAGAAGGCAGGTCCATCCAAAGCAAAGGCTTTTCACTTTGATTTATTTTGCCCTTTGGACGCAGTTCAATGTTGACGCTCAACGCGACACCGTGGCCAGCCGACAAACTCAAGCGTGGGCCCACATATGGAAATGGCCACAGGGCACCTCTGTGATGAAGTGGTCGCTCACTTTCGAAAAGTTTTGTCAGGGAAGTTTCACTCGGGAAGTTTGGGAGAGCATAGCCGGGGTAAAATAAAAAGTTTCCAGGCTGGGCTGTGGACCGTCACTCCTCAGTGCTCCCGTCTTCTCCCTCCTACCTCTGTAATAAGAACTTACCGTCCATCCACACACACACACACATACACGCACACACGCACACGCACACGCACACGCACACACACATACAGACTGGGAGATAACAGTAATATAACTAAGCCTTACCGAAACAGTCTGTCCGTTTCCCTTAACGATTTCCTTTCCAGAAAGAGGAAAAAACGCGCCGCACTCGAAGTGGACGGAGGCCGAAAATATCAAATACGATCGCCCCCCCCAACACACTGAACAACGAGCCGACACCGTCAATCACAACTCTCCAATCCCCCCGGTCACAAAGGAGGTGACGGGCCGGTCCGACCCTCCAGCACTTTGGCCCGGGGCGGTCTCTCCTCGCTGCCCAGTGACCGGACTCATTCCTGTGTCCATCATCAGGTTATTGACCCAACGGATCCACTAGCAGATCAATGAACCCCGCATCAAAAGCCCCTTAGCACCCTCCCACCCCCCAGTGCAGATCTATTCCGCTCCGCCCCTGCAACAGTCAATTGGGAGCTAATTGGGCTTGAGAGGAGTCGGGCTTCGGAGCCCAGATGGGCTCTAAGGGGACCTGTGGAGCCGCGGGCGAACGAGTAAATGTCCTCCACGGGTCGAGGGGAAATGGTGTGGAAAGCGGTCAGCATAAACGAATGTACGGAGACGTACTTACCGTCCCCGTAACGACGGTGGGACGCGTGCGGGCAAAAAGCCCGGCGCTCTGAGGTGGGCGCGGACACGCTCAAACCGTTCCCCAGGGGGGGGTTTCAAGAGGCTGGTTTGGGACTCTGGGAGATTGGCAACACCCCACTGCTTGTTTTCTCAACCTTTACAAGCAGAGAGAAATGCTGCACCACGGAGAGCTGAGCTAAACCACTTCTGGTAATAGCGAGCGCTCATGCACACACACACACACACACACACACCGTCACACACAGTCACACAGTACGGCTGACTGGGCACGAGGCTATGTCTGCACATCCAAACAAACACCCAGTGTGTGTGTGTGTGTGTGCCGGTCTTCAGTCTGTGGAACGAGGCAGGCGTGTGTGTGTGTGTGTGTGTGTGTGTGTGTGTGTGTGTCACCCACTTACCTGCTCCCTTATCAGCCCTTATCAACGCACACGCTTCAACGGCCGCGCTCACAGCACCGCTCACTGAGGCCCCTGGAAAGACGTGTGTCTTTGTGTCCGTGTGTGTGTCGACGTGTCGACGTGTGTGTGTGAGTGTGTGTTTGTGTGAGTGATCAGTCACATGCCATATGTCTGCCTCCTCCAAGTTTTTACGAGGCCGTTTATGACCACACCATTTGAACAGGAGGGCGTCCTACTGAACGTTCATTTACAAACTGTCCTCACAGCCTCTCTCTCTCTCTTTCTCTCTCTCTCTCCCGTTCTGTCCATCTCCCAACTCCTCTCCTTCGCTTGTCTCTCCCTCACTCTCCATGCGCATCATCCTCTCCTCCTAACCGTCACGCTCCATAAAGGAGTGTGTGACCGCCTCAGGCTGCGGAGCTTTTAAGACTGGCCAGACATCTGCCAATGGGACGCACGCACACCCACCGGGACCACACACACACACACACACACACACACACACACACACACACACACACACACACACCGCACAGAGACACACCCAGTGCGTAATCGTCTGCCAGAGTAGTGAGGGTATGGAAAGGGAGGAGGAAAGAGAGGGAGGGAGAGAAGGATGGAGTGATGACCCTGAGGGGACCACCCGGCCTCTTCATTTATTGAAAACATTTTTGATCAGCGTCTACTCCAACCCTATCCCCCCGAGCCTCCAGCTCATATCCTATCTCTACTACCTGGAAAGAGGCCACACACACACACACACACACACACACACACACACACCCACACACACACACACACACACACACTTACAATAAACCCAGCGTGGACGCACACAGAGGCACATATACACACACCTACACGTTCAGCAAACCACTTGCCCGGATACAGAGACAAAACCAAACACACACACACACACACACACACACATACACACAAAGAGAGAGAGAGTTTAATATCTGTGAAAGCCGCCTGAATCCCCCCGGCTCCCCAGTGATAATCCTCTGTAATGCAGGTCTGCTGATGAGAAGGCACAGGGTGTCCCCTCAGAGGACATCAAACGCAGCACGGAGAGCTTTGTTCCAAAACACCTCGCTTTGGTCTGCAACATGTCTCTCTCTCACACACACACACACACACACACACACACACACACACACACACACACACACACACACACACACACACACACACGCACGCACACGCACACAGGCAGAGGTCCCTGTTGACGGGAGTGATAAAGCCAGATAGCTAGTCAGACACACACACACAGACCTAACACACGCACAGAAGTCCCTGTGGGTTGAGATACTGAGATGTTTGAAGATGGAGTCAGCTCATGATGCGGCGACAGCGTGAGGTGCCGCCAGCGTGACTGGAATCTTAACAAACACACACACACACACACACACACGCTGTCGCTCTCTCACTCACACGTACGCTCACTCCCCATATTTGTGAACACACACACACACACACACACACACACACACACACGCAGGCAGACAGAGCGCGACATCATTAGCACGGCCAGTTAGCTGGGCCAAGGAGAGCGCCAGGCTCCATTTCACAGGTGAGTCGGGAAATGTCACGAGGCACTAACGCCGGGTAATGACAGCCATTCCTATTCGATCCGCGTTTTCCAGACGTGCCCCGGGGGAGACGCAGCGCTTTGGAGGGGGACCGTGGCGTTCCTCTGGCCGGCCGCACGCTATCCGGCTGTAATGGGCCGGCACTGTGGCCCGGCGGTCTGCGGAGGTCGTAAGGTCGCCAGACTCAAATGATGCAGTCTGAACTCACGCGTGCTTTGTCCTTTCCCATAACAAGCCCAAGGGCGGCTTTAAGTTTTTACGCTTTCATATTAATATACAAAGGATTTTGTATATTTTTTTATTTAAATTTTTTTTTTTTTACCCAGCAATACTGTTTGGTTCATTTTTATATGGCCTTATGACAAACAGTTAAGCAGTGAAACAATTGGTGAGTAGCAACATTTGTCCTTGTATGTTTTTTAAAGCATATTCACTCACTCACTCCCATTTGAAATGACACTTTGCTTCATTGGCTTTCTGCGTTATGGGTGGACGTTCTTTCCTGACTAGCCTCTTCTTGTAAAATAGGACGGATATTCAGTTGTCATGACGGACAAACGCCTCTTCGTCCTGCCTCGGTGACAGTGACACCCCGCGGCGCACACAGATGACATCACACTTGGCCACAGAGCCACCGTGTCACATTCCAGTGTGGCGCTGGTACAGCTAGACACTGGAAAACCGTGCCAAGCCAAACAAGTAACACACACACACACACACACACACACACACACACACACACACACACACACACACTGAACCACAAGCTGGGCTGAAGATGGAGAGAGAGCCCAGAAATGACAGCTCTAATCCCCGTGGTGAGACGGCCTCAGTAGAAATCGGAGAGGGGCATTCGGAGGTGGGGGGGCCTTTGGTGATTGTGGGGCTTCAAGCGGCCTCTGAAGAGTCCGACCAGACAGCCGACGGCTGGGGGTTGATGGGCTTTCCACCAGAGAGCCCTGATCCCCCCCCCCCCCCCACACACTCTGTCTGGAAGTAAATAACACTTTGATGATTTAAGGAAGGACGACGCTGCAAAGTGGTGGGGCACGATGGAGGAGGCGCAGATCCATATGTGGACAGACTTAATGGCAGCTAAGCTAAAGGAGGTGAAAGAAAAGCAGAGGATGTGGAAATAGAGATAGATAGATAGTTAGATAGATAGATAGATAGATAGATAGATAGATAGATAGATAAATAGATAGATAGAGAGGGAGAGGGATGGATGGATGGATGGATGGATGGATGGATGGATGTATAGGTATAGGCAGAGAGGAGGCAGACGCAGCAAGAGAAGAAACAAAGCAGGTAACTTCCCTGCTCCTCAGCAGAAAAAGTGAAAGCCAATCACGAGGTTTTAAATATCACCGCTGTGCTGGTTTCTCCTGCCTTCCTGCTGCGGTGCTGAACACGCTGCTTTAAACACCTGAGACTCCACAGCCCAATGACCATACTCCAAGCACATTTTCAACAGGACCGGTTACACCATACAATGAAGATATCGCCGGAGTGGTTGGATAACGAAACGCTCCGATAAAGGAAAAGTCCGGCAACCATGGTTGGCAACCATAGGTCAACGTTGGAGCTCGGCTACCTCCACTGTAACTCCGGGCCTCCACCTGGACACACCAGGAGGTGGGGATGGGGGGGCGGGGGGAGTGGCACTGGGTCATTTCAGATGAGCGGGCTAAGACTTCATACTGTGGGTCAGCTCTGAGGGCCCCTAGCAGCAGAACCGCCTGAGAGGGACTGGGAGGGCTGGCTAGAAGACTCACCTCTCCAGTTCAGTATCTGTAGATAGGAACTGGGGTAAAGTCATTGTTGAAAAGGCATCGCTGGGAAAGGTCAGAGTCTGTTGAACAACTGCTACCAGAAAGCACACACACACACACACACACACACACACACACACACACACACACACACACACACACACACACACACACACACCCACACTCCCAAACATAACAGCGCTCTAACGGTTTACTCGGTCCTCTGTCATTACAGCCCATCTGCGAGGCCAGCCCGCCATATATAACGGGGAGTTTACCCTAGAAAGGGAAGCGTTGTTTTCCTCCATTTTGAAGTTGGCCTGTTTGGCAGTCCTAAGTATGGCAACGGCCCTAATTAGAATGTCAGCATGTCCTCTTTATTTGCATGAGGTCTAGACTCAGCCTCTCTGTTTTCTTCACACACCG